>PVIW01007879.1:0-67345 GCA_004026585.1 Noctilio leporinus | reverse complement strand
CGATCTGATGAATTCTTATTTGCATCCCAGTTCCTCGGCAATTGGGACAGCACTCTACTGCTCCCTTCTTACCACCTCGGCCTTCACATTTGTCACAAATCACATTCTTTTGAAGAGCTAGTTTCCTTGTTGCACCGTTATATAAGTCTTCTAAGGTTACAGACAGCTGATGCACAACATTTTTACCTCTCCTTTCCCTTTGCATCCTTCCTCCTCCTCCAAAAAACATGTCAAAGATGTCCATGGGGGAGCCAAAACCACCCCCTGCTCCACCTTCTTTAATCGCCTGTTCTCCTCCTTTATCATATAATTCCCTTTTCTTTGCATCAGAGAGCACTTCGTAAGCTTGAGAAATCTGTTTAAACTTCTCTCCTTCATTTGGATTCTTATCAGGATGGTACTTCAAGGCCAGCTTCCTGTAGGCCTTTTTCAATTCTTCCTGGGTGGCACTGGGTTTGACCCCCAAAATATCATAGTAAGTGGTTTCTTTCACCATTTTTTACAGCCGGTGAGCGGGCCAGGCAGGTGAGGAGGAGCGGGAAAGTGCGCGTTGTGCGCGCAGGGCCGAAAGCCGCCTAGCCGCCGCTCCCCCGCCGCTCGCAGAGTGTTCTGGAAAGTTCCGCTGAAACTTCCATTTTTATAAAAAGATTTTTCATTTATTCTTTTCAGAGAGAAGGGCAGGGAAGGAGGAAGAGAGGGAGAGAAGCATCCATGTATGGTTGCCTTTCACCTGCCTCCAGCTACAGACTTGGCTGAAGACCTGGCCTGCAATCTGGTTATGTGCCCTGGCTGGGGATCGAAGCAGCGATCTTTGGGTTTGCAGGCCAGCACCAGTTCACTGAGCCACACCAGCCAGAGCCTGGAACTTCCATTTCTTACTGCAGAGTTGGCAGGAGGGTGGGCAAAGGTTTCCTGGACTGATACTATAGTCTCTTGGTTCTGCAGGAGGGCTTGAAAAGGGGGCTTCAGTCATCATACCAACATCATACTGGGCAACTGTTTTCATGGAAACCACTGAAACACAGAACCGCTTAAACACAAAATTGTCCCACACAGGGGAGGAACGCATGATGTGGCATCTGAGCCTGGCAGGACCTCCCTCACGTGTCCCTGGCTCCTCAGATGGGGCCAGCCTGATGACAATTCAGCTGAAGTCACACACTGACACAGGCCAGGAACCTTCGGCGTAGTGAGTGGGTTGGGGTTGATGGACAGTCTAGTAGGGGTGTGGCTTTGAGAGCCCCTGGAATGAGAGCTCAGCCCTGGGGAGCCTGGTGTGCCTGAGGGAGTCTCAGTCCACGCTGGCTGCTGTAATAAGAACCCCAAAGACTGGATGGCTTATAAACAGCAAGCATTTATTTCTCACCATCTGGAGCTGTGAAGTCCAGGGTGAAGGAACCGGCAGATTCTGTGTCTAGTGACCTCCACTTCTTGGTTCACTGATGGGCCATCCTTGCAGGGCTGAGAGGGTGAGGGGGCTCTCTAAGGTCTCTTGATGAGGGCACTAATTCCATCCATGAGGGCTCCACCCTTGTGACCTAGTCACCTTGGGCATTCACTTTCAGCCTGTGACTTTGCGGGGGTGGAGGCACAAGTATTCCGGGGCAGCAGGATGGACCAATCGCAGCAGGAAGGTCCCGTTAGACCAGTCAACAGACCCTTATTTGGACCCAACAGCCATGTTCCCCTTGGCTGGTGGGAGAACAAAGAGTTCTGGGAATGAACTATAAATGATGGCTTTATTCTTTTTGGTGTTTTAAAGTAGAATTTAAAAGCTCATGTCAAGGGTTATAAATTATGAAACAGACTTGGAATAAACCAAGTTACTTTGGGGCTACATTTTACGGTCTGCTGCTGCGGCAGGTCTCACCTTCGGTAAAATGAAGTGCAAATGTGTGCTAGTCTTGGCTTCTTGACACAAGTACTAATGGCTTGAAGGCAGGGCCGGGGCTGGAGCTGAAATGAAGCAAGGGGCCACAGGAGAAGGCCCCTCCCGAAAGGAGCTCATGAAAGGCACAGAGCAAGGTGACCTGTCCTGTCCTCTGTCGAGACAAGTGTATCTTGCTCTAGCCCATGGTTCCCAAGCAGGGGCGATTTTGCTTCCCAGGACATATTGTGTGGCTGCAGAGAGTAATTTTTATTACAAGTAAGAAATATGACAACACTGAGGCCAAGCATCCATCTTCTGAAAAATTCATTGGCCATTGCCCGCCCAAAAGTAATTTCTACCACCAGTGCCTTCCTTCATCGACCCTGCATGTGTTCTAGGTCCTTCTCCCTCTCGTCTCTGAGTCCTGTACCCTCTCTCCCAGGACACCCATAAATTATTGTCGTAATTCCATCCCTGCTGCTCGCTCACTCAGCGAGGCCATTCGCTAGGGACCTCATCTTTAATAACCAAAAGGGGCCACCAAAGTATTTCTACATCAAAGGAGCTATTCCCTTCCTAGCGGGAATATTCTGCTTTTCTCCTAGGATGTTCAAACTATGGTCATCTTTGTAAACTAGTTTTTCTGGTACATATAAAGGATAGAAAGACTGTTTCATTAATGAGAACACATTGCAGGAGAAGTCAAATTAGGCATAACGGTGACTCGCCACGGGGAGTGGGGTGAGGGTGGGGGGTGGGGAAGCCGCCTTTCCAATCAGCTGGAAGGGGAAGGGCAAAGGCAGCATTTCTCCGCCTGGGCATTATTAATGCATTGTTGGTGGGCCATTTCACGCTAAATCTAATGCAGGTGCAAATGCGAGCTAACTATCCTGCAGCAAACTATATCCATCTGTTCATTAACACATGGTTGACCGGCAAGCTTCTACTGATGTTACTAATTCAAGTGCAGAGCTACAGGGTTGTAACTGAACCACAGCGATCTTACATCTTTTCTCCCTCCCACAGAAAATCCTGACTCTTAATGGTACCATCTTAACTACTCGTGCACTGCAAACCACAGTAAACACACACACAATGGTCTCAGAGTCACAATACGGACTGCTACTGCTCACAAAGTGATTCCAGGAAACAGCTTGTGACATTTCTGAAGTTCTTTTTTGTCCTAAGGGCGAAACTCACTAGGGAGATATAGTCAAATGGTTGTGTTTAAGTTGCCGGAACGAGTCCTGCTTGGGTGGTAATATTACCAACTGGTGGTTATGTTACACAATTATGGTCCATTTGTATAACTTCCCTTTTCATTATTAGGGCTTTGTTTTTTATAGAATGATTTAATTATTTTTTAGAGAGCATGGGAGAGAAGGAGAAAGAGGGGGAGAGAAACATTGATGTGGGAGAGAGACATCAACGGGTTGCCTCTCATACGTGTCCTAACTGGGGATCCAACCTGAACCCCACACATGTACCCTGACCAGGAATCGAACCAATGACATTTTGCTTTGCAGGACGACCCCAGTCAAGCCACACTGGTCAGAGCTAGGACTTGCTTTAAAAATTTTTTTATTTTAAAGACTTTATTTATTATTTCCAGAGAGAGGGGAAGGAAGAGAGGCAGAGAGGGAGAGAGACATCCATGTATGGTTGCCTTTCACCTGCCTCCAGCCACGGATCTGGCTGGAGACCTGGCTTGCAGCCTGGTTATGTGCCCTGGCTGGGAATTGAACCAGTGACCTTTGGGTTCATAGGCCAACGCCTTCCCCACTGTGCCACCAGCCAGGGCTTTATTTATTTATTTATTTTAAGTGTCTTTCTGGCCCTGGCTGGTGTGGCTCAGTGGCTTGAGCACCTGCCTGTGAAGCAAAAATTCGTTGGTTCGATTCCCAGTCAGGGCACATGCCTGGAGTGTGGGCCAGGTCCCCAGTTGGGGGCAGGACAGAGGCAACCATATACTGATGATTCTCTCCCTCTCTTTGCCCCTCACTGTCTTTCTGTCTACTTCTCTTGTCATGCGTCCAGTCTCTGCCTTGTGAAAGCTGTTGCTAAATCACTGTGCGCATACATAGCATTACTGTTAAATCCTCGTTGGCGGGTGCAGGGTTCGGAACAGCAGCGTCTCACACCTTGTTTCCAGGCTCCTTGGCCTGAGCTCCACCAAGATGGCAACTCCTGGTTCCTTTTATTTGCGTTGGCCTGTTATATCTCTTCATTCTTTTTAAGTTTTGTTTTCTTTTTTTAAAGGTTTTATTTATTATTTCCCTAGAGAGGGGAAGGGAAAGAGTTAGAGAGGGAGGAAACATCAAATGTTGCCTTTCACCTGCCTCCATCTGGGGACCTGGCTGGAGACCTGGTTATGTGCCCTGGCTGGGAATCGAACCAGCGACCCTCTGGTTTGCAGGTTGGAGCCAATCCACTGAGCCACACCAGCCAGGGCCAAGTTTTGTTTTCTATCATTTTATTTTGTTTTTATTTTTAAAAAGATTTTATTTATTATTTTCAGAGAAAAGGGCAGTGAAGGAGGAAAAAAGGGGGAGAAGCATCCATGTATGGTTGCCTTTCACCTGCCCCCAGCTACGGACCTGGCTGGAGACCTGGTTTGCAACCTGGTTATGTGCCCTGCCTGGTGTTTTCTATCCTTTTATTTTTAACTGTGCTGTCTCTCTTGGTATTAGGAGTGTTTCTGATATGTAGCCTAGGATTAGGTTTGCCTTTAAAACCAATCTGCATTTTTTTCTTTAGTAGCTAAGTGATTACATTTATTCGTATGAAGGATGTGTTCAACCTCGGTCTGTGACGTGGTTTGATTATGCAGAGACTTCTGTGGGACCCATTTCCTGTGCCCCATTTTCCGGGACCCATCTCTGCTCGGTATTTAGGAAGGAAGGTCTGAATTAATGTTTCAATGAGTGCGTTTATTCTGACACCTTCCCATGATACCTTTCGGTCCCTCATTTTATTTATTTTCTATCAGTTCCCTGCTTGGAGCTATATTGAAGTGAACTAATAACCTCTTCTCATTTCTCACTCCCCTCTGCCACTCCCAGCATATGTATAATGGGAAATAACTCTTTTTTACTTCCCGTGTCTACGTATCTGGCAGTCAGCAGTCGATTCCCTGTTTTACATCCTCACCCGCTCCCTCCCTTCACCCAATTTTGACAGTTACGTTAGACCTACCACGTCAGACACAGCCACGACCTTTGCTGTGGTCTCTTGTAGTTATCATGTAGCCTGGGCACCAAGCCCGCTGCCCATCCTTATCCTGATGTTTTCCGCAGCATTTCTGTTGTTTGGAGCTTGTCCTCGGGAGACACTTGAGTAAGAGCTCATGAGAAGCACAGTCCTTGAGTTCTTGAATGTTTATGACAGTTTGTCTCTGGCCATTCTGCTTAACGGTTGGCTTGGCTCACATTTTCTTTCCTTGAGTAGCTCGCATATTTTTCTCTGCTGCCTCCCAGCACGCAGTGTGGCATTGAAAAGTCTAATGCTCCCTGGTATTCTTTTCTTCACAAGTGATGCGGAGTATGGAAGCAAAGTCCGAACATAGTCTTCTTCTCCTTTTTCAAAAGGTTTTATTTATTTATTTTTAGAGAGAGGGGAAGAGAGGGAGAGAAGCAGCCATGTGTGGTTGCCTCTCCCACGCCCTCAACTGGGGACTTGGCCTGCACCCCAGGCATGTGCCCTGACCGGGAATTGAACCAGCAACGCTGTGGGTCTCAGGCTGGTGCTCAGGTCACTGAGCCACCCAGTCAGGGCTCCCGTCTCTTATATCCTTTCCTGTTCTTCAGTCTCCTCCTTTCTGAGCTTTCCTGATTCTGGAGGTTCTTTCCCAGCTTCTATCATTTTACGTGTTTTAACACACTTTGGAACGTTAAGTGCCGACCAGTTTTCGTTTGCACCCTGGTCTTGTTACCCCGGCCAATCCCCGCCGGCTGTGGGGGTGTCATGCTGTTCCCTCATTTCTTTTCTCTCCAAATAACAGAGGGTGATAATTTGGTGAAATTCTTTCCCATGCTTGGGTTTAAGTAAAATGCATGTTCTGTGCTTCTGGAGGAGAAGGTTGGGCCAAGACAGCACTTGTAAATGGTGTCACTGGAGGGATCCTGTTTATTTTTTTTTCCCGGCAGGGTTTATTTATAAAATAAGCACCCCACTCTCTGGGTGGCTTCTCTGACCTCACTCCCACTGTGACCAGCCCCTCTCTTCCCTCTGTCCCTCTTGGCTGGGACCTGGTCTGTTTTTTTTTTTTTTTAAAGACTTTATTTGTTTATTTTTAGAGCGAGGGAAAGAGAGGGGGAAAGATGGAGAGAAACATCAATGCCTGGCTGCCCCCTGTCACCCAACCAGTGACCTGGACTGCAACCCAGGCATGTGCCCTGACTGGGAATCAAACCAGCGACCCTTTGGTTTGCAGGCTGGCACTCAAAATCCACTGAGCCACCCCAGCCAGGGCCCTGATCAGTTCTAAGAGTTCTCAGGGCCTGGATGGCTCTTCTCAGTCCCATTGTCCTCGGTCTCCTGTCCTCACCTGTGACTTGGAAACTCCGTCCCAGTCTCAGCTGCTGTTCTCAGTGGCGGGACGGAGACACTGCCAGGTAAACTGGGTTTTCATGATCCCTGGACCATCAGAGCTGCCTTTCCTTACCTTCCTCCGGAGCCTGGTTTGTGTCCTGCGGCCCTGGGCCTATCAGCCCTTACACATTCCCACTCTGGGTTTGAGGGGCTCCATTATCACCCATTTTTCTTACGGATGTTCACCATCAGGTTTCTGTTTCGCTCTTCTTGCTCTGTTCTCTTTTTGTGGGGATTAGGGATGCTAAAAAAACAAACAAGCAACCACGGGCCATTGATATTCACCGTCTGTGTTTTCGTGAATTAAAATTACTAAGGAATTTTAAATGGAAATGCTACCGGACAAGAACCCTGCCCAGAGCCCGTCTGCCTCAGGCCGGCCTGTAGTGTGTGGGTTCTTGGCTTTGTGCGGGAAAGATTCACAGCACGAGTCCAGGTGATTTTGAGGGGATGTTCACTAAAGCTGGGGACAGGGAAACAAGGAAGGACCTGGGGCAGAAGAAGCAACGGGACAACCCAGGGGGGGCACTTTGCCCCCTAGAAACGTGACAGGGAAGAAGTGAGCCACACTGGGCTGTGCGAACTCCCTGAGACATGAAAGTCACAGGGCCAGCTGCCACCGCCAGTGCTGCCCTGGTTGCCAGTCCCCGAGTTTAGGAGAGAGACAGTGGGACGCTCGTGCCTGAGGAAAGGCAGGGGTGCTTCTGAGAGACCCTGTGCTGGGCCTTTCGGGGGTTTCTCTCTCTCTGTGGGTGGGAACCTGGGGAGGCCTCAGGGGGGGTTCCTAACAGAATATGCGTTAGTTCCCAGGTGTGTCCTTCAACTTGGTGACTCATCCACATGAGGGCGCGGTGGGGTCAGGGTCATGGTCCAGTCAGTTTCATCATCTTTGAAGAAGGTTATGGCGGAGGGCACCGTTGGCTCACACGTGTCCTTGGTCAAGGGAGACGCGACCTTGTGATTCACTTGCTGGCTGTCAATTGTTTCATGGTTTTCCTTTCGCTTCCCTCATTCCACTTGCTGAGGAGTTTTCCTGGCTTCCCACTTAGCAGTAGCATTAATAACACGTACCTGGTGGTGTTAATAAATGCCAGCCACTGTATCCCGTGTGTTGGAAAGGTCCTGCTCAGGGTAAAGTGTCCAGGGTTCAGGTGCTGGGTGAATGTGATAAAGATTCAGGGGTTGTATTAACTCACAGGGTTGCTGTGACAGGTACCTGGTGGCCCTTTCTCACCGCCTTCACGTTGCGTGCTCCCCGTGTGGGTGTCCGTGTCTCTTCCGTCCTTATGAGGTCGCCAGTCACTGGATTGGGGCCAAATGCTGTGTGACCTCAGCGTGACTTCATTGCATCTGCAAAGACTTTATTTCCAAAAGAAGCCACACTCCCATGAGGTTTTGGGGACACTGTTCAACCCAGTACAAGGGTGTGAGGCTAGATTCATGTATAATGTGTGTGTGTGTGGGGGGGTTTCCTAGATAAAGAGGAACAGAAATGTGTCCTGAAGGGGGGAGTCAAAAGATTTAAGCCCAGTTCCTCCCATCTTAGTCATTGTCCCATTAGTCAGCCGGGGCCCTGGTGACAGTGCTCCTCCTGAAGTCCAGCGTGCCCTTGGCTGTGGACTAATCCCCACGTGGACCTTGCACCAGGCCGGGGGCGAGGGTCACTCTGGGTCAGACAGAGCTTAATTGCTGCCCTCCGTCCGTCAGGAGGCCCAGCGCCTGCGAAGCTGTCAGAGAGAAGCCCTGTAGCTCAAGACCCCGTGGGCGGCAGCGGAAAAGAAGGGCTGTGCTGTGCTCCCTAGTCCGACCATTGAATCCATCTAAATGAGCTTCTCTTTAGAAGCCTGAAACACCGGCTGAGAAGGAAACAAGGAGTCGGAATAGGTGCCAAGAGCTATCAATTTTCCCTGTCTATCTGGGGCCATGATTTTGTGGCTGCAGGCACTCACCCACTCGGAGCAGAGCAGGCACAGTCACCGGTCCAGGTGGGCGTGCTGGCCGGCTAATTAATGGGATGTACATAGTTCGGGGTCCCGGCTCTGGCCCGGGGTCTCCACCAAATTCTCAGCAGTCTGGGAATATCCCAAGGAACTTTTCTGACTTACAAATAGAAGCATTGTAATCATACCTCTCTGTTCTTCCTCCAAGCCTACCTCTCATCAGTCTGTTTTTTTTTTTTTTTTCTTAAATATTTCATTTATTATTTTTAGAGAGAGAGGAAGAGGGAGAGGCAGAGAGGGAGAGAGACATAAATGTATGGTTGCCTTTCACCTGCCTCCAGCTACAGACCTGGCTGGAGACCTGGCTTGCAACCTGGTTATGTGCCCTGGCTGGGAATCGAACCAGCGACCTTTGGGTTAGCAAGCCAGCGCCTTATCTACTGTGCCACCATCCAGAGCCTCATCAGTCTGTTTTAATAGTAGCAACAGTACCAGTGGCTTCCTTCCAACTCCCCGCTCTGGACACTGGCTTAAACCTTTAGTGCGTTTGCAGCTACTTCATATTGAATATGGGTGCGTGGGGGTTTCCTGTAGCTTGCTGATGCGCTCTTGTGCCTGGTTAATGTGCCCTTCGCCTGTATGGAGCATTTTAAAAGGACTTGAGCAGCTTTTCCAGAAACTTAAATTCTGTCAGAAATCAACTCTTCTATCTTTGCAACCATTTCTGTAAAACTAAAATTATTCCACAAATTAAAGGTTCATTAAAAAATACAACTTTAGCCCTGGCTGGTGGCACAGTAGATCAGGCGCCAGTCTGATAACCCAAAGGTCACTGGTTCAATTCCCAGCCAGGGCACAGAACCAGGTTGCAAGCCAGGTCTCCAGCCAGGTCTGTAGCTGGAGGCAGGTGAAAGGCAACCATGCATTGATGTTTCTCTCCCTCTCTGCCTCTCTCCCATTCCCTCTCTGAAAAATAATAAATAAAATCTTAAAAAATATATATGCTAAAAAGAAATACAACTTGAAGTGAGGAAAAAAGCTAAGCCACAGAGTGGAAGAAGATATTTGCAACACATGTAACCTACAAAAGACCCGTATTTAGAGTATACAGAGAATCCCTGTAAACCAGTTAAAAAAAAAAAAAAAAAAGCAGACAAACCAACAGAAAAATGGGGAAAAGAAAAGAACAAGCACTTTGCAGAAGAGGGAGCCATGAAACAGGAGAAAGCGCTTTGTTTCATGTGGGACACGCAAATGGATTCCTTCTTACATATTCGCGGTTACTTTGTTTTTCCTCTCAGACACTCCAATTATGTGCAGGTTGGAGCTCTTTCACTTTCTGTCACAGCTACTATTTTCTCCCTGTCCTTGTCACTTGTTTTGCCTGCCTTTCTAATTTATGTCCTTGTCCCTTGCTGTACTCAGAGACATTTGTTCCCTCTTGCGCTGTTCCCAGTGTTGCCTTCATTTCTGGGATGATTTTAGTTTTGATTCTACTCTTTCCTGAGTTTTGACAACTTGGCTTTTCATAGCCTTCTGTTTTCTCACCATCTCTTTCTTGAGCTGTTGCTTCATTAAGTTTAACAAATTCATGGCACAATATTTGGATACAATTTTTATCCGTTCCTCGCAACACATATTTTATGTGTCTTTTGCATCTGCCATTTTTTCTTTCACTTGTATGCCGCTGGGTTTTTGTACAGATTTAGTGTAGCTCTCAGTTTTGTCTGTACGCTGAAGCAGGCGAGTTTTTTCTAAACCAGCTATCTCCAGAGGGCTCATGAGAATTAGGATCCAGGGCCATTCCGGGATAGCAAAAATCAACCTTCTAAAGTCTCAGAACCTCAGTTGTTGCGTTTATAAAATGGGAGTGATATTACCCCCGCCCAGGGGGTTATGAAAATGTAAAGGATACGTGGCAAAGTGAATTATTATCAGTTAGGTTAAACAATGCTCTCTGCCAGGGCAGCCAGGTTCTAGAATCTCAGAGGCTTGACCCAACCATGATTTGTCCCTGGCTAATGCCAAGTCCAGGCTGCTCTGCTCTATGCGGTGACAGGGATGGAGGTGCTCGCATCCTCTCACTACGGGGTCTGTACAGTTGCTACCAAGCAGTGCTGAAAGAGTCTCATCTGTTCTTTGTGCCTTGGCTGGAGCTAGCCCCACGGCCCACCTGGACGCAAGGGAGGCTGGGTAAAATAGGGTGCACAGGGGTGTTTGGGGGACACTGACATTTACTCACACAGCTCAGTGCCTTTTCCTTTGATTTATTATCTCGCAACATCACCTTGGCTGTCATGTCAAGAAAGGGGGTTTCACACTGCGACAGGCTGGGGTAGGGGAGAGCTCAGGGATCACCCAGAGGATGTGGGCGTGAGGTTGGCAGCAGGAAAGACATTTCTAAAGGAAACGTGGCTCAGTGGATAGATGCCGGCCTGCAAACTTAAAGGTCACTGGTTAGATCCCCAGCCAGGGCACATAACCAGGTTGCAAGCCGGGTCTCCAGCCAGGTCCGTAGCTGGAGGCAGGTGAAAGACGACCATGCATGGATATTTCTTTCCCTCTCTTCCTCCCTCCTTGCCCTTTTCTCTGAAAATAATTAAAAAGAAAGAAAGAAAGAAAGAAAGAAATTGTAAATCTATCTCAGCAAACAATGGAAACAAGAGGTAGGTTAGAGGAATTAAACACTCCGTTTTCAGGAGCGTGGGAAAGAACTGGGGCTGGAGGTAAACACAGCTTCCTTCCTCTTGGAATATTCCACCGAATCCAGCACGGAGCTCTGGGCAGGACTGAGCATGCTTTACGTTACTGGATGATGTCTGTTTCGATGACAAACCGTCTTCCGGTAACTTCCACGCGTTGGGCCTGTTCCTTTGCTTCAGCAGCCCCAGCAGCCCAGCCCCATGGCAATGACGCCATGAATCAGGTGGGCGTTCTGTCCCCTCTTCCTTTTCCTCTCCAGACAGGGTGACCCCCACCATCTTATCCAGCGCTTGCGGGCTGTCATGGCAGGTGCCAGCTCATTAACCCAGAGAGCTTCAGCCCTGGTCACCCCTGGGGGGGGGCGGCAATGGGGCCGGGGGAGTAGGGAGCCCCTCAAAGCATGAAAGTTGATTGTTAAAATCAACACAAATGGCAAGAGTGCACCTCTGGGCCAACCTGAGCCAAAGAAACAGCATGACCAGAGCTAAATAAATGACGTGACCGGAAAAAAGGGAGATTTGGGCACAGACACAGCAGCTCATGGGTAGTCAGAAAGGCAGAAGGAGGTTGGCAGCATCTGTCCAGAGCAGTCAGGGGACTGGGATGTTGAATCTGAGTGACGTGAGCTGGTAAGTGTGGGCAGGAAAGTCATTAACGCTCACATTGGGGGTGACATCACCTCCAATATCAGCAATCTGGCTTAAATCTGATTCTGTATTTACCAAGCAACATTTAGATGAATGATTTTACTTCTGTGTCCCCTGATCCTGGGAAGGAGAACATTCTGGTGCGAAACAGGAAGATTCTGGTCACTGAGATGGGATCCTGTGCACTGGTATCTGGTTAATACTCAGCTGATTGTAAATTGGGAAATACCAACTGTTCCCTGCTAGAACGATTACGCATGGATACTGGGCATCACTGATAGCTGCTATCCAACCATTTTCCATTCTTCCTATTCACATGTCCCATGTGTCCAGCTTAAAATACTCACCACCCCAGACTCCCTTGCAGCTAAAAGTAGCCACTTACCACAGTTCTGGCCACTGCAGCATAGAAGGGAGTGGAGTCCCTGGAGAGTGTGTTGCTCTTCTAGATAACACAAGTAAAGCCTTGCTAGGAGTAAGTGGTTTAGCCTTTTCCTTTCTCTCTACCTAGAACTTGGATGTGAGGCCTGGAAGTACAGCAGCCATTTTGTGTCAATGAGGAAGGATAAAAATCATACCCAAGGATGTCAGAGAAATAAGATCGAGGGGATCTACCTCCTTGATGCCATCTGTGAGCAGCTGCACCAGCCCTGGCTTCCCTCCGGACACTGTTAGAAAAATAGCCCTTATTTATCATCAGAGAGATGCAAATTAAAACCACAATAAGATACCACCTCACACCTGTCAGAATGGCAATCATCAGCAAATCAACAAACAACAAGTGTTGGTGAGGATGTGGGGCAAAGGGAACCCTCATACACTGTTGGTGGGAATGTAGGCTGGGGCAGCCACTGTGGAAAACAGTATGGGGTTTCCTCAAAAAACTAAAAATGGAACTGCCTTTTGATCCAGCAATTCCACTACTTGGACTATACTCAAAGAATCCTGAAACACCAATTCATAAGAACCTATGCACACCTATGTTCATAGCAGCACTATTTACAATAGCCAAGTGCTAGAAACAGCCTAAGTGCCCATCAGTGGATGACTGGATCAAAAAACTTTGGTATATTTACACAATGGAATTCTATATAGCAGAAAGAAAGAAGGAACTTGTACCCTTTGCAACAACATGGATGGAACTGGAGAGAATTATGCTTAGTGAAATAAGCCAGTCAGTGAAGGACAAATATCCTATGATCTCACCCATTATGGGACGATAATGAGCAAAACTAACAACAAGCAAAACAGAACCAAATATATGAATACAAGGAATAGGCCTTCAGTGGTCAGGGGGAAAGGGGTTGGGGGGAGGGGGGGAGGCAGAGTCAAGAAAGGGGAGCAGCTTAGACAAGAACCTAGTACAAAGGAACCATGGATATGGACAACAGGTGGGATTGACTTTGTGGGGAATGGGTTGGTGGGGAGGGGGACAGAGGGGAGCAAAAGGGGGATGGATGTAATACAACAAAAATGAAATCTAAAAAAAGAAAAGAAAAATAGCCCTTATTTAAGTTTAAGCCAAAGTGGGTAGGGCTTCCTACTATTAATAGCAGAACATAGTCTTCGGTGATACAGGTTCGAGGTGGAGTCTCTGAGTTGGAACAAGACTCGAAGCATTTATGACGCTCTTTGGTGGTCATCCTTGGGGATAGCGCTGTTTCCTTCTGATCAGAAAGATATCTCATATATGTTGTGAAAATTCAGATGGAACACTAAGTCATAAGGAATAAAGAAAAAAATCACTCTAAAGCCCACCACCCAGAGACAGCCATTGCTTTCACAGTAGTAAATGTTCTCATGGACATCCATGCATCTATTTAAATAATGCATTTTTTCTTTTAAAATATTTTATTTATTTTTAGAGGGAGGGGAAGGGAGGGAGAAAGAGAGGGAGAGAAACATCAATGTGTGGTTGTTTCTTTCGTGCCAGTTGGTGGCACCCAAGCATGTGCCCTGACTGGGAATCGAACTCGTGACCCTTCAGCTCACAGGTGGCTGAATCCACAGAGCCACACTAGCCAGGGCTAAATAATATATTTTTTGACATAAACGGGATTGATTTTGTCACTTGGTATTCCCTCGACAACTGTGGACCGCTTTTTAGTGACTCTGTGAAGGAAATCCGTTCTGACTACCACCTGATGAAATACAGATCTACATTGAAAATTGTAGCTATTTTAATATTGAAACGCTGTCATTTAATTGGTATGCCGTCATTTAGCCAGCTGGTCCTCAGCCGTTATCTAATTTTGGGTATGATGTGTGGGCCGCGATGAAATGGCTTGGGTCAACATCTTCCAGAACTTTCCTGATGATTTCCTAAGGAGAAACCCCTGGAGGGAGACTCGCAGGCTCTGAGGGTCCTGCAAGGGCATCTCCCTCGAGCCCTCCAGACCACACTGCTTCCTGCCCTGTGACCCCCACATTTTGAGGTCATTCTGGGGGCAATTCCGGCTCTCTGCTGGTTTGCCTGCCCGCAGGTCTAAGCCCTCTAGCTTCTGTGGACCCCGAGATCGCCCAGCGGGGGTGTCACCACCTCCTTTTCACTCACACGGGCTCCCAGCCGCTGTTCTAGCTTCACGGCTAGTATGGGCTGGGTCGTTTTCCCCCTCAACTCCATGTGCTGAAGGCCTAACCCCTTGTGCCTCAGAATGTGACTGTATTTGGAGAAAGGGCCTTGAAAGAGGTAATTAAGATAAAATGAAGTCATACGGGTGGCCCCGGTCCAAAAGAACTGGTGTCCTTATAAGAAGCGATCAGGACACAGACACACGCAGGGAGAAGGCCATGTGAGGACACAGGGAACAGTTGGCTGCCTCCACCAGCCAAGGAGAGACACCTTGAGCTCAGGCTTGGAGCCTCCAGGACGTGAGAGAGTAAAACCCGGCTGCCTAAGCACCTGGTCTGTGGGGCTGGGTTACGGCAGCCCCGGGAAATGAACCCAGACCCCCACCCCATCTTTCGGGAACCACACGGAGGGAAGCGTTCCTTCTTTGTAGACCTCAGTGCGGCTCCCTCTGGGCTGGGCTTATAAGGTAGCCTAACAGTGCCGGCTTTCTCAGGGAGACCACAGATAGGCTTCCTGAACAAAACCCCTTTACTTCCAGTGAAGAGTACATTGAGTCCTGAGCAGATACCAGCACAGTGGGGTGCAGCCCCCGTCTTGAAGAGGTCCCTTTCTGGGCACACTTCCGTGCGCCACCTCCCTTGTCACCTGTCTGAGGGCAGGTGGACGAGAGGAGGTTAGTCTGCAGGCCACCCTGGGGCTGTCACCATTCTGGTGCTTTTCTGCAATGAGGCTCAATTCTTCCTGCCCAAGTTGATTGACAACAGTGGTGACGGACATCAGTGTGCCTGTACCCATGAGGGACGGCAAGAGAGGGTTTCCTTTGTTGTCTCACACAGGTGTTGCAAAGTAGCTAGCATGCAAAGCTTCCAATGAAACAAGGTAAGACATAGAGACTGAAGAACGTCTGGGCCAGGCCCTGGCTGGTGGCACAGTGGGTAAGGCGCCGGCCTGTGAATGCAAAGGTCGCTGGTTCGATTCCCAGCCAGGGCACATGACCAGGTTGCAAGCCAGGTCTCCAGCCAGGTCCATAGCTGGAGGCAGGTGAAAGGCAGCCATACATTGATGTTTCTCTCTCTCTCTCTCTCTCTGCCTCTCTCCCGTCCCCTCTCTCTGAGAATAATAAATACAATCTTAAAAAAAAAAAAAAAAAAAAAAAAAGAACATCCATGTCCTGTTCTCTTTATTCACTTGTTTTCATCTACCTTCTGTATCTCATGGGGATATCCTAGGCCTTTGAGTCCCAGTCTCTTAGTCACAGCTTTCAAAATCCAAATGCACAGGTGAAGGTAACCTTGTGATTGACAAATGGCCAAGGGCCATCCCCCAATCTGTCCCTTGTGTAGGCTCACCTTGCTGTTCCCGGCACATCAACTCTTCTATTTCCTCCTGGATAAGTGGAGAAGGAGATTTTTTTTCTTAAAAAAAAAAAAAAAAATTGTAGTAAAATACACAAAACATGTGTTTTATCATCCAAACTATTTTTGAGCGCACAGTTTAATAGTATTAAATACATCCACGTTCCCGTGTAACCATCACCACCATCTATCCTTGTCACTCATTTCATTCCGTAAAACTGAAACTCTGTACCATTAAATAATCACTCCCCCTTATCCCTTCACCTGGGCTGCTTGCATGTTTTAGCTCTTGGGAATAATGTTGCTATGAATGTGGGTGTGCAAGTGTCCCTTCGAGACTTCGTTTTCAGTCCTTTTGGGCACACATGCAGACGCAGAATTGCACAGTCGCATGGTAGCGCCCGCCCCCACCACCACACTGGGTTCCCATTTTCCCACATCCTTACCAGCACTTGTTTGCTGTGTTGTTTCTAGTGGGTAGGCGGTGGTGTCTCATTGTAATTTTGATTTTCCTCTCCCTAGTGATAACTGATATTAAACACCCCGTGTACTTCCTAGCCACTCACATCTCTTCTTGGGAGAGGTGACTACACAAGTCCTTTACCCATATCGAGCTGGGTTATTCTTTGTTTTGTGGTTGTTGAATTTTAGGAGATCGCCATCTGTTCTGGACATTGGTTCCTTATCAGATATATGATTTACAAACATTTTCTTTCATTATCTGGGTTGCCCTTTTACCCTGTTGATAATGTCTTTTGATGGCCCCAAATTAAAAAAAAAAAAGATTTCCTAAAGTCCCATTTGTCTCTTTTAGCTTTTGCTGCCTGTGCCTTTGGTGTTATATCCAAGAAATCACTGCCGAAGTCAATGTGTTGAGGCGTTCCCATTTTGTTTACATGTTGCTTTTTTGACTTTCTTCACCTCTTCCTGTGGTCTTCAAGCATCTTTAAAACAGTTGCTTTAAAGACTTTGCCTCCTACAGTTGCCATTAGGTCTTTTGCAGGGGCAGTTTGTCTTGAATTATTTTTTCCCCTTTGAATAAACTATCGTGTCTCTTTCTTTGTATGCTCTATGATTGTTGTTTTGTTGTTGAACACTAGACATTTGAATCTAATAATGCACTTTGGCAGTTTCCTCCTTCCTGTTTTTCATGATTGTGTTATTATTTTTATTGGTGTAGGCTGTCTGCGTGCCCAGGATCAACCAGAGGTGTGAACTTAATGTCCTCTTTTATTTCATTTTAAAAATTTTAAAATAATTAAAAAATATTTTATTTATTATTTCCAGAGAGAGGGGAAGGGAGAGAGGCAGAGAGGGAGAGAAACATCCATGTATGGTTGCCTTTCACCTGCCTCCAGCTACAGACCTGGCTTGCAACCTGATTATGTGCCCTCGCTGGGAATCGAACCAGAGACTTTTGGATTCACAGGCCTGCACCTATCCACTGAGCCACCAGCCAGGGCTCTTTTATCTCATTTAATAGAAGGTAAACATTTCCTCCATTGAGTATGATGTATTTTGTTATATTTTTAGATGTTTTCCAGGTCTTGTTGCTATTATGAATGGTATCCATTTTCTGTTGTATATTCTAGGTGGTTATAGTGGTCTAGAGAAGATGCTATTGATTTTTGTAAGTTGATCTTATATGCATCCAACAATCATTTTATTAGTTCTAATAATTTGTTCAAATTTCTATATAGGTCATCATGTTGTTTGCAAATAATAATATTTTTATCCCTTTCCTCCCAATTCCTATGCCTCTTATTTCTTTTTCTTGTTTTATAGCATTGGCCAGGACCACTGGTTCTTTGTTACATAATAGCACTGCTAATAGGCATTTTTATCTTGTTGCCAATCTTAATCAAATGTTTCTAAAGTTTCTCCATTAATTATGATGTTCGCTGTGGATTTTGATACACAACCTTTAAAAGTTGAGGTGGTTCCATTAAAATTCTAGCTTCTGGAATGTCTCAGTGACTCCATGCCGTAAATGGCTATCTGTCCCCATGCCCCACTTCAGCCATGGGCTCCACACAGCAACTTCATGACTTAAGGGGTTTCTAAGTAAAACAGTGTCGTACCTATAGGATGTCCCAATTCATGAAAACACCCTCTGTCATGGTCTGGAGAAACATTGCTTAGCCCAGACAGAGAGTGGTCACGTCTTTTTGTTATGCATAGGTGTCACCCGGGCACACGTGTGTGCAGACAAGAAGGAGACATGGAGAAAACACTGGCCAGGGATCAGGCTCCTTGGGGTTCAAAAATGGGACTTGCCACTTACTAGCTGTCTGACAGCGACAAGTTATTTCACCTCTCTAAGCCTGAGTTTCCTCATTTGCAGAACTGGGAAAATAACTGGACCTACTTCTGCGGGGAAGCCATGTGGCAGATTGTCAAATGAAATAGTCCAGAAAAGCATTTAGCAGAAGACAGTAATGGTTAGCTGTTGTATTCGTGACCCAGACAGGGACTATCACTGACGTATGAGAAGTTTCACAGGACTTCTAATGATAGGCAACAGGCCTTTGGTAAAAGATTAAGTGAGAGCTATAAACAGACTAAGTCAACATTTGTTTAAAAATATTTTTAAATCGGCATAAGTGAAAGGCTGAAGAGAAGTATAGTGAAAGGCGGGATTACAGATGATTCTAAACGACCTTTCTATTTTTCTGTGTTTTCAAATTTTTCTCTAATGAGCACAGGGTGACTTTTGTAATCTTGAAGATGTGTTTTATGGAAACAAAAGGCCTCGGAGTGTGACTCAGCTAGGACAAGGCTGCTAAGAAAGCGGGTGCCATCTTTGGCTGCTGGAGGGAAACAGGATGCCCAGGATCAGAGGTAACGGCCGGCAGGGCTTGGCATAGGCCAGATCCTGTCTGCATCCGAGTTTTGTTTAGCTCTGGGCATAGGTAACCATGGGGACCTTAAATGTCACGGAGGAACAAACATGTGGCCGGTGTGTGAAGGCCGAAAAATCTAAGAGGCACACAGGAAGAGTGGCACCCAATCGGGAGACACAGAGGAGCTCCCAGCTGGGGTGTGGGGGACAGAGGGGAGAGGAGGGGGAAGCAGAGGTGAAGGGGGGAGGGGAGGTGGAGGGACAGACAGAGAGGGAGATGGGGAGGCCGAGAGCGAGATAGAGACAGATAGAGAGAGAGGGAGAGGAAGAGGGAGAGAGAGATATCATCATAGGACCTCTCCCCATTTGATCCCAGGGCCCGTCCATTGCTTTCCTGGTACCCAGTACCTGGAACATTCTTCTGCGTACTGACCTGCCCCATCCCAACCAAATGTTTATAGATCCCACCCAATGCCCCATGGTCATTGATCCTGGCCTGCAGGTATCCTTTTGTAGGTAGCAATTTGGCACGGGGGCAGGACTGCCCCTCCCAGGTGAGGGTGAACTCACCCCCGAGGGCTCAGGCACCAGACTGGACACCGACATCCGGCCGGGGGCCCAGTTCTGGGTCCCAGTGGATGGTCCTCCTCCAGGACCTGGCCCTCTCACTAACCATCTTGCACTGGGAGCGGTACCCACACAGCTTTTCAGGGCAGATTTCTTTTGCCTTCACCTTGTTCAGGCTGGGTTTTATCACCTGCAACCAGAGAGGTCCCGAGGAGCACAAAATGACAGATGTTCGTGGGAAAGGAGCTAAAATGAGAGGCTCTAAGGAGAAGGTGACAAGTGAAAGGCATTGTGAAAGACATGTCACCCCAGGGGCCAGGAGAGCGCACCCTCCACCACCAGTGCAACTCTCTCCTGGTCCTTCTGCCTGTGTCTCCCAGTCTGCCTGTCACTGTCTTTCCTGGTCTGTCTGTCACTGTCTCTCCCTGTTTCTTTCTTTTTCTCTTTCTGTTTCTCTCTGTCTCTGTCTTTTTCTGTCTTTCTTTGCCTCTGTCTCTCTTTGTCTCTCTGTCTATGACAGGCCCTCTGCCCTCCCTCTGCCTCCTGGGTCAGAGGCGCTGGCACCGCCCCACACCCAGCCTCAAAACCCCGTGGGCTTCTGCCTCTCCTCGCGTGCCCACATCCTGAGTGCACCCCGGCGCTTTGCCTCCCGGATTGTTCTAACCCTCCCATCCCTGCCCTGATTTAGCGTCTTATCATCCCTCTCAAGAATGTTTCCAGAGTTCTAAACGGTCTCTCTGTCTCTCCTCTCGCTCCTGCAAACGCACCCTCCTGGCCGCCACCACGGCTAGCTGTACAGTCACGGACGGCATGGCCCCTGCCCTGCCGAGGGGCCCATCACTGGGAGTGAATCTCAAGGTCTCTCTCTCCTGGCCTGCGCTAGCAACGGCCTGCCCTCTGCATCCTGCCCCAGCCCTGTCGGGGGCTGCAGCTCCCTGCCCCAAACCTCCATGTCTCTTCTCTCCATCTCCGCTCAAGTCAACCTCTGTCCCGGCCCTTCCTGCCCTGCCTGGCCCACTCACTTAGGCTCAGGCCTTTGACACACGCCCTCCACGCCCAGCTGGACCCGGCCACACGCAGGCACCCAGGGAGGCTATGTGTCTGCGTTCCCGCCATTTCTACCGCTGTTTCTAGTGATATCCTCAGGGGCCGGCGCTCCGAGGTCTCCCACCCCCTCTCTGCAGGGTGGTCCAGAGCTGGGGGCCATAGAAACTCAGCAAACGTCAAAGGAACCCACTGGGTTGGGCACTGCAGGGTGAGGCAGCTGGGCAGAGACAGACAGGGAAGGGCAGGCTGTCTGTCCCAATGCCAGGAACACTAACTATGCAGGCTTTGCCGCTGTGGACCTGTCCTTAAGGGCCTGACACATCATGGTAATGAAGTCAGATTCGCCCTCACAGGACAGTGGGGGGCCAGGAGGCTTTAACCAGGAGGGTGATGTGGTTCGCTGCGGATGTAAGTGTGGTCTCTCTGGAAGCAACGTTGAGGTGGTGAAGGAGGTGAGTCCCTGGGACAGCTGGGGCCTGAGGTGACAAGCAGGAGGTCCCCGTGGGAAAGGGAAGGTCGGATGGACTCAGGAAGTGTTAGGAAGAGGAATATTCAGTGTAAAGAGATGGAGTGGCTTGGGGGGGTGGGCAGTGGGGACCCAGGACGGCTCATGGTTCTTGGCTTAGATGGCAGGGACTCCACGATGGGGTCCCCAAGCTGGGGGTGGGAGGGGTGGTTGCCTCAGAGGGTCGGCTGTGAGGTCACTATAGGGCACTCGGGTCTCAGAGTTTAGGAGAACCTGGATATAGACGCACATTCAGAAGTCATATGCTGTGTGGGAATAAAAGGATTTCCGGTGGCATATAATAATAGGTGGTCGACATTGCTGGTTGCTTTCAGCTCTCTCTTCTCACATTCTCCTTCCAAATGAAACCCTGAATTTTTTGGGTTAACAATGCCCACGTAAAAGACTCTGGTCCTCAGCCTCCCTATCGGGTAAGTAGGAGTGATTCTCTGAATTCTGGGGAAGTTCCTTAGAATGTGGGGCCACTATTCTACCGACCGCTTGGCACTCAGATGCGAGGGCTGGAGCTGTGGCAGCCACTTTGGATTAAGAGGCTGAGGGCCGCATCCTAGGCAGCTGTGGTGAAGAGGAGGGCCTCTGTGGCTTGGACACTGTCATGGGGCTCCTATACCACCAGCCAGCCCCAGGCTGTTTTTTACATAAAACAAAACCTCTTTTGCTGAAAACCACTATTTAATTTTTCTGTTAAATTCAGCTGGACTCGGTTCAAATGAAATATTGTGATTCTGCAATAGCTGGTCAAGCTACAGCCTGGCACCGGGGGCCGGGGGTGCGTTTCCAGACTCTGCTGTGTTCATCTGTGGGGTGGGTGGGTACTAGGGAAAGGCCAGCGGCCCCGCGGGGTGACCGCTAGGATGTGCTGCGCCACCTGGTGGACACATGACGGATAGCATTTCTTTCAAGGAAGACGCAACGCGGAGCTGGAAGCTGCGATGCTCTCCTGGGCGGCCCGGCTTTTCCTGGAGACTCGCACCCCAGTTTGCTAATTTGACCTCAGCCTCAGGTCATCTTTGACCAGCTACAAAACGGGCGCTCCAGAGTCCTGAGTGTTCGCGGACCTCCGAGAGCTGCGGGAATTTCCCACCATCCTGAGATGCTCAGAACAAACAGGGGTGATGGGGTGGGGGGAGAGGGGCGGTGTTTCTAGCGGCCTTTTTTGGGGGTGCTCCCCTCCCCCAGGTTGAGGACTTCCGCACGCAATAAAGGACACCACGTGACCTCTTGTCCTGCAGACTCCGGGCTCGCGGATAGGCAGAAGGGGAGGGGCGCGGGCGGTGACTCATGGACTCCGGCAGGAAGTGAGCGCCGAGGGGCCTAACCTGGTCTGAGTCTCCGGTGGGCGGGGTGTGGGCGTGGGCGAGGTGACGAACGCTTTCTTCTGCTGACGGCAGCTGCAAACCCCATGTGTCCAGCAACGTTCAAAGTAGTTCACGTTGCTAAAGCCAGTCTTGGAGTTTTAGGAATCTGAGGGGCTTGGTGGAAAGACTGCTGGCACCTGGGCACATAGGTGCCACCTAGCCTGCCACCCACAGTGCATGATCGGCGCCCACCCTCTCCCTCCAGGCTTATTGCACTTGGTACCAGAGGTGGCCCGAACACCTGAGCACCTTTCAGACCTGACATTGTGTCTAGGGTGTGGCCTTTGCCGTTAGCGTGGCCCTAAGTCACTAAGGCGACACAGCAGAGGCTCTGGTGGAGAAGTAGGAATAACAGTGGGAAAAAGACATCTCCAGCTTCGACCCTAGAGCAGAAGGGGAGGCCTGGTGCGAGCTATGTGTGCGGGGAGGCCCTCCTGCCCGTGGGAAGGGGTGGGACTCAGCAGGCTCACAACGGTCCTTGGTTCTCAAGGGGGGACCTGTGTGCCCCACTTGGGGTGGGGAGGAGAGGCAGAGGCAGGCAGCAGGCCCCAGGGTCAAGGGCAGTGGGGCAGTGGGTACTGAGAAGATGGAGCGGAAGGGAGAACGAGATGGGGGTGGGGGCAAAGAGCACCCCAGTCCAGAAGAGGCTGCAGGGAAGGACCTTAGAGTTAACCTGTCATTTTCCGGCAGAACACACCGGGCTTCGGAGGCTCTGTGACCTGCGTGGACTTGTGCAGGGTTTGCTGGCAAAGTGGGGCCAGGCCAGGCCCTCCACGTGTCCTGGCCACTGGGGTTCCAGTCCCGCTTGCCTGGAATCAGCACCCAGACAACGGGGAAGCCTCGAAATTCTGCATCCTTTTTTTTTTTTTAATTTTATTTCATTATTTCTAGAAAGAGGGGAAGGGAGAGAGGCAGAGAGGGAGATAGACATCCATGTATGGTTGCATTTCACCTGCCTCCAGCCATAGACCTGACTGGAGACCTGGCTTGCAACCTGGTTATGTGCCCTGGCTGGGGAATCGAACCTGCGACCTTTGGGTTCGCAGGCCGGCGCCTTATCCACTGTGCTACCAGCCAGGGTTTATCCTTCTTACACTTAACATGACATAAAGGGTTGCCATGGGTTGGCCCGGTGAGATGGCTGCCCCACTCCCCTTTGTCGCCTTCCCAAAGCTCCCCTTGACTTGACACCCCCAGCAAAGGGCTCTAGAAGCAACAGCTTCTTGGTTCCCTAAATTGTCTTCGGCTTCCTCCTCCTCATGTAAGTAAGACAGTGGCATTCTCGCTCCGCTTTCTCTGTTTGCACCTCCACGTGGAAGCCAGGAGCCACAGAGAACGACACTGTGTGTATGTGTGTGAGGGGGTGTGGTGGGAGGTGCTGGGCTGGAGGGAGGCAGTGGGGAGAGGGTATATAAGTCCTGTTGACTCTCTTCTTTCCTTCCTCTGGGTCTTTGCGGTTCTTTGCGTAGAAGCTTCAGAAGATTGGGGTACACTTTCCCACTCAGAGCCCAGCCCCAACCTTCTCCTTCTGCCACCTTCCCCCCTGCCGCCCCACTCCCGGCATTTCCACCTGTCCTGGGGGAAATGCAAAGGACCCCAGGCCCCTTCCCTGGGTTGGAGCCTCCTGCAGGTACGAGTGAGCAGCGGTGTGTATAATGAGGGCCTCCCTCCTGCTACGTCCTCCACCCGCGGGCAAACCACGCAGAGATGTCCAGGTAGCCCCGGGACTCCCTGTTGCTGCCCCTGTCTTCTGGGACCTGTGAGCTGCCGGAGGAGAGAGACAGTCTGGCCATGTGGAGGCACCCATGGCCCAGGCCGAGTCATCTGTCCACCCCAAAGGGAATGAATGGTCAGGGGCCCTCCTGAGGGGCTTAGCCCACGTAGCTTTGGGTCCAGGGCACCCGGGCGCTGCCTGAGCACTGTGTCTTGCTCCTGGGGCCCACGGGCTGGGAGCCTATTTACGGAACAGTCTGAGCTAGTGGGGTGCAAAGTACAAACGGAGGTCCCACCTTTTCCATTCTCTGCGGTTCAACCTGCCGCGCTGGTCCTGAGACCCTCCTGCCCCACCTCTCCAGCCGGCAGGGGTGTGGCGTGCGGCTCCGGCTGGCGGGCCTGTGTCCCGGCTCCTGGATTGGCTCTTGCTGTGGCTGTCTCCGGACACCTGGCTTGTTTGCTACTCCGCTCCTCTGTCCTCTGAGCCTTCGGGTGCCTGACTTCATGGGTCTCTTTGTGCTCAGAGCCCCACAGTTCTGGTTCCTGACACCCATGGCCGTCCAGGTCTTTCATCCGGGGCCACAGCCCAGGGGCCACAGCCCTCCCATCAATGTCAGATGATGTTCAGGTGTGAAACAACCTATCAAGTTCACTTAAATCTCCCATCCGACATCCAATTCAAAGTTTTCTTTCCAAGGGTCCTGCCTGGGACAGGCATTGGCTCCTTACCTCCCCTCCTGCCCAGGGCCAGGGTGGGGTGGCAGGGGACAGAGGAGACCCACCCTGCTGGCCCAGAGGAAGTGAAACCCGCTCCGGTTTACGGTCCAGTCTCCATCTGCTCAGTTCCTTCTTGGCTAGTCAACTGTTCCCCCCGTGGGGCCTGGCCTGCTGGACCAGTGACACTGTATGCACTGCTGGGTGGCCTGTCGCCAGGTCCTTTGGGTTTAACCCTGATACTCCTTCACTGTAGTGACAGGGATTGTTTATGGGTCACAGTCAGGAGTCCCAGGGCAGGAGCAGAGATCATTGTGGCTTGGGGACGCACATTATTCCGAATGCCGACCCTGTGAAAAGATTCTAAAAAAAATGTAACAGCCCCCCCCACCCCGCCTTAAGAAATACAACAGTGTTATTGAACTATAATTCTCACACACTTGGACCTCACCCTTTGAAAGTGTGCAATTCAAGGATTTTTAATATAGTCACAGAGTTGTGCAACCATGGCCGCACTGAATTTTGGAACGTTTTTATTATCCCAATGGAGAAACCTGATACCCATTAGCTGTTATTCCCAATTTCTCCCCAACACTCTCCGCAGCCCTTGGCGATCACTAGTCTACAGAGGGTAGGAAGGAGGCTGAGCAGTTTTACAGTCCCACCCACGGTGGGCTGTGGCCTCAGTCTCTACGCTTGTGCACCAGCCCTTGTAATGGTCTGTCTTCGTTCCAGCCTTCCTAGCGAAAGTGCATCTGATGGGCATTTCTCTAATGAACAATAACGTTGAGCATCTTTTCCTATGCTTATTGACCATTTTATTTTACCCTCACCTAAGGACATCTCCCTCCCACCCCCACCCCGCCCCGATTGCTTTTAGACAGAGAGGAAGGGAGAGAAATATCCGTGCAAAGGAGAAGCAGCTTGGTTGTCTGGGGATCACTGTTAGGACCAGGGGTTCCACGGGTCCGCACCCAGACCAGGCGGAGTGAACCCGAAAAACGGCATATATGTGCTCTGACTGGGAATTGAATCTGCAAATTTTTGGTTATAAGGCGATACTCCAACCAACTGAGCCACATCGGATCCGCCACTTTGTATCTCCTTAGGAGAAATATGTGCTCAAATATATATTTTTTAATGGAGCTGTGTGTGTATTTGTTCTTTCTTTTTTTGTTTTGTTAACCCAGGGGTTAATAATAAAATATGTTAATAATAAAATATTAGGACATGGGATGCTATTAATAGGCACACTAGCTAATGTTGAAGACACTCCTTTTAACTCAAGACAAACATTGTTGGAAATGAAAGAACTTTTAAAGCACGGTGACCAGCTTCTTCAGTAAGGCTGAAGGTTAAAAGTAAATCATTTCAAAGCAAACACAGCTTCTGCCTCCTCTTCACAAGAACTTATTGTCTGCTGAACCACTAACCTTTTTTGTTCAGGATGATTGGATTTTTCCCCTTTTTATTTTGCCCTAATGCTAAAAGATTTGCTGTTTGTCCTTCCTTCCTTTTATGGACATTCATAATCCCTTATCTTTTCATAGTTTCAAAGCTTTGGAACAATGTTTAGATGATTTAAAGAATTTTTAAAAATCAGCAAGATAAAAGTTGTTGTTGCTTTAAATATTGTATCAGTTGTTATAAAAGGGCTTTGTCTGATCCCAGAATGTTTGTCTTCATGGTGTGAGGATGAAAGGTTTTAGGTTCCTCTTCTTACTGCCCTACAAGCAAAAGCTCTTCAGACAGGTTTCTGGAATATTAAGCACAATTGAAGGTTTGTTCACTTCATCAACATCCAAGGCAGCCAGAATAACCCAGCCTTGGACCATGGCCACACCTTCCCACAGTGTCTAGGTAGGAGAGAGGCAACCAGGGTCAAAAGCAAAAGGCAGGTGAGGCCATGATGAGGGTCAGTGGGGCACGGGGTCCAAGGCTGGTGAGGGACCCCACACAGTTTTCTTTAAAGGGGTAATGGCAGGTCATTTATGGCTGCCAAAGAGTTTCACCTGTCCCTTTAAAAAGTATTTTATTTATTTATTGTTACAGAGAGAGGAAGGGAGGGAGAAAGAGAGGGAAAGAAGGGTCCATATATGAGAGATACACTGACCAGTTGCACACCCCAACTGGGAACCCGGCCTGCAACCCAGGCACGTGCCCTGACTGGGAATCGAACTGGTGACCTTTCAGTTCTCAGGACGGTGCTCAATCCATTTAGCCACACCAGCCAGGGCACATCCGTCTCTCTGGAAAGCCGTGTCTGTGACCCTGACCATGAGCAGCCCCTAACTGTGCCCCTGGCACCAGAGAGAGAGGTAACTGGCACACCACACCAAGTTCATTAGTTCCACTCCTCCTTCCTTGTGGCCAGTGACATAGTTAGGGTGGCACTGTGTCCTGACAACCCAGGATCCTTTACGCCTAAGCTTGTCGGAGGTGGTTCAGTTACTTCAAGTAGAGACAAGAGGAGGAGACTAATGTACAGAATTGAAAGAATGCACTAATGCCGCGAATGGTGCTTTCCTTGCTAGTAAGAGAAGCGCTTGGGCTTTTTGGTGGGCGCTCTTCCCTGCAAACGTGTTGCTTGCCTGTCCGACTCAGGAGGGAGTTGCAGGGGACCTGAGACATCGCGGGGAGGTTTGCTGGGAGAAGGCGAAGTCCCAGCCTTCCCGGTGGGAGAGGGAGAAACCAGGCCGGCAGGAGGAAGTACGGGAGGGAAGCGTACAGATAAAACATGCCAATGCCTGGGGCTTTGCAGAAGACACTCCCCGCAGGAAGAGAGGCATCTGGCCACTCTGTGTTTAGTCTTCCACCCCTACCGTTCCTCCGCAGGAGCACCTGTCTGGACCCTGAACTTGAACCCAGCGGTGCAGACTACAGGGCAGCCTCCAAACCTCGGTTCCTGCGGGGCTCGCAGCAGCTCAGGAGCGCCACCTGGCGTCCAGCGGGCGGCCCTGCCGCCGGGAAAGCTCAGCGCTGTCCACCCCCACCCCTCAAAAAGCGAAGAAGGGACCCCGGAAACAATCATAGGTTTGGGAGATCCAGAGCATAGTGGTGAGGAGGAAAACAAGCGTAGGAACAGGCTGAGACCCCTTTCTCTTTTGATATATATCCTTGAGTTCACGTGTTCTTGTAAAATATGGTTATTCAGTGCCTGAGATTTTAAAATACTGCTTCTTTTCTCTTTCCTTTCTCAGGGCTTCATTACTTTCAGTGACCTCCTAATTGCTGGGTGACGAGGCGACAGGGTTTTGTTTGTGTGATCCAGCTCTTGAAGGTGGACAGCAGGGAGTCCCGCCCCCCCCTCAGGAAAAAATGCATTTTATTTAATGACCAAGTACAAACACACATTCTCACACATATATAGCTAAACCAATATTTATTCTTTTTTTAAAAATTTTTATTGTTGTTGTATTACATCCATCCCCTTTTTGCTCCCCTCTGTCCCCCTCCCCACCCACCCATTCCCCGCAAAGTCAACCCCACCTGTTGTCCATGTCCATGGTTCCTTTATACTAGGTTCTTGTCTAAGCTGCTCCCCTTTCTTGCCTCTGCCTCCCTCCTCCCCCTAACCCCGTTCCCCCTGACCACTGAAGGCCTATTCCTTGTATTCATATATTTGGTTCTGTTTTGCTTGTTGTTAGTTTTGCTTATTATTGTCCCGTAATGGGTGAGATCATATGATACCTGTCCTTCACTGACTGGCTTATTTCACTAAGCATAATATTCTCCAGTTCCATCCATGTTGTCACAAAGGGTACAAGTTCCTTCTTTCTTTCTGCTATATAGAATTCCATTGTGTAAATGTACCAAAGTTTTTTGATCCAATCATCCACTGATGGGCACTTAGGCTGTTTTCAGCACTTGGCTATTGTAAATAGTGCCGCTATGAACATAGGTTTACATAGGTTCTTATGAATTGGTGTCTCAGGATTCTTTGGGTATAGTCCAAGTAGTGGAATCGCTGGATCAAAAGGCAGTTCCATTTTTAGTTTTTTAAGGAAACCCCATACTGTTTTCCACAGTGACTGCCCCAGCCTACATTCCCACCAACAGTGTACGAGGGTTCCCTTTGCCCTGCATCCTCACCAACACTTGTTGTTTGTTGATTTGTTGATGATTGCCATTCTGGCAGGTGTGAGGTGGTATCTTTTTGTGGTTTTAAAAAATATGGAATGCTTCACGAATTTGTGTGTCATCCTTGCGCAGGGGCCATGCTAATCTGTATCGTTCCAATTTTAGTATATGTGCTGCCGAAGCGAGCACCCAATATTTATTCTTACCAGCTGGGATTCACTGTGAAATTTTCTGCTCTATGTTCTTTTATTAAAACAAACAAACAAACAAACAAGTGAGTCACAACTTAAGACATTTTGTAAACCACAAATGTTAAAGCACATAACAGCTCCAGAGCATTATCAATGCTAACTTGGAATTTTAGGGAACTTTATCATCTTCCTCCTTCTTTGAATTAAGCCACAGGAATATTCCACGTACTGAGAGAAAACAAAACTCAACAGTAGCCTCGTCACCATACATCCAGCCTGAACTTGGTAAGCACTTTCAGGTCCCTGAGTCACCTACCTTCCCTGGCCCAAACACTAGGTAACAGGACCCTATGTCTGTGTTGCACCTTTTATCTAAAAGTCCTTTTTACTTGCATTATTTCATTTTATGCTCACAACATTCCTATGAGGTAGGCAGGGAAAATACTCTCATTATCACATTTACTTTATAGGTCAAGTTAAGGTTCGGAGTGGTTAAGTGACTTTCCTGGTTATGAAATATCTAGGAAGAGGCAGAGGGAGTAAGAACCATTCACTTCTGGATTGAGGCTCTTTTTTCTAGACCACATAGCCTCTGAGAGTATAATCTGACCTCAAATATGTTTACCACTTTATCGTTTTTCTTATTGTTGACTTAAGTTTTCATAGGATATAACAAAGGACATGATTCTAAACTTATCCTCCCGAGTTTATGCTTCTCTACCAATGAAAACTTATGGCCACAGTATATATATATATATATATATAGAAAGCATTGTTTCCTTGGCTCCAATCTAAAGGAACAGAAGCAATATGAAAGGCCTTAAAGGTGAAGGAAGTTGAGAGACCAAAGAAACGATTATAAAATAGAATGTATTAATGGATTTCAGTCCCTTTAAGCTTTTACTTTTGTGACAGAGTTCAATGGAGAGTTTTAATGCAGACGTGACTTCAGGCTTTTGAAGTGGACCTAAGTCTTGATGAAGTTATTCAAACTCAAGTCTTGATGCCTAATGACGGTAGGCCTCTCGGGGGTCTTCAAAAACTTGTACTTGGATGCTTTCCCAAAGTTCTAGGATTTGAATGCCACAATACAAAATGACTCATGTTTTTGTCCATTAATGGTCCGTGGATTTCTTTAAATGAAGTTCATGTAAGAGTCCGTGGATTTCGGTGTTTTGCAAAACTGTCTAGGAGTTAAGTTTCCAGAAGGACCACGGGAGGGGCTCCCCACCCATCTGGACGCCCAGCACAGCCTGGCGCCACCTTCAGGGCGGAGCAGGGAGTTTTTGAAATATCCCCACCACAATATTTGTTCGTGCCATATCCATTCCTTTCTTTTTACATTTGAATGTCCCCACTTATATTGAGCTATAGTTGACACGTAACACTGTATTCATGTTGTTTAGGTGTATGATACGATAACTTAATACATGTAAATACGGCAAAATGATCATGACAAGTCTAGCTAAGATCCATCGCCTCACACGGTTACAATTGTTTTCCGTGTGATGAGAACATTTAAAATCTGCTGTTCTGGCAACTTTCAAGTGTATAACGCAGGGCGCTAACCACAGGTGCCATACTGCACGTTACAGCCCAGGACTTGCTAGTCTTATAACTGGAAGTTTGTACCCTCTGAGCACCGTCACTCATTCCTGTTTCTTTTTATTTTATTGTAATTTAATGTAATTAAAATATTTTTTATTCTTTAGATTTTATTTCTTATTTTTCAGAGAGAGGGGAAGGAAGGGAGGAAGATCAATGTGTGGCTGCCTCTTGAGCGCACTCAACTGGTGACCTGGCCCTCAACCCAGGCTTGTGCCCTGACTGGGAATCGAGCCGGTGACCCTTTGGTTCACCAATTGACACTCAGTCCACTGAGCCACACCAGCCAGGGCTCATTCCCATTTTTGGCAGCTGCCCGTCTGTTCTACGAGTTTCCGTATCCTTTTCAAACAATTTACAGATAAAGGAAAAAGAAACCTGCAAAAGTAACAAGAGTTTTACTCTCCTTTGCTTGAGGGTTGGAACATGTATTTTTTCCAGATTAAAAACATTCTCTTATTTTGAAGTCATTATTAACTCAGAAAGGATAGCAGGAATAGCACTGGGAGTCTGAGTACGCTTCACCCCGATTTCCCCAAGGGTGGCATCTTATAGCGTGTGGTACAACATCACAACCAGAACCTTGACCTTGAACTAGACTACACAAGTTGCTCAGTTTCCACCACGTGTATCTCAAGTGTAGACTTCGGTTTCCAGCACCACAATCAAGATACAGAATCCCCCTATCACCAGGAAAGGACTCCCACCTGCTACCTGTTTTATTCACACCCCTCCCCTCGGGCCCACTTACCTCCTCTGCATCTGCGTGGTTTTCTCCTGTCGGGATGCCGTCTGAATGAAATCATACTGGATGCAAATGCAACATTTTGCGGTTGGCTTTCCCCCTTCCCCTGTCACTAAGCAGGTCATTGCCTGTATTAGATGTTCGTTCTTTTTTACTGCTGACCGATGTTCCATTGTGCTGGAGTTTGTTCCATGATTCCAGGGACATTGGGTGGTTTCCAGTCCGCCCTGAGGAATAAACCTACTGGGAACATGAGAGCACAGGCTTTAGTGCGAACGTAGGAATCCATGTCTCTGGGCTAAAGGCTCGTGGGAATGATTTCGGGTCATGTGGTAAATATAGGTTTAGTTTTATCCATTTACCTAAAATATAAATTAGAAATGGCCCCAGAACAGGGGAACGTGCAATGCCATGGAGCAGTCACTCTCTCACATGCGGTGACCAATGACAGACATCTCGCCCTAACTTGGACAGCAGAGAGAATTGAAGAGGAGAGATTAGGGAGACACTGACTATATACATGTTCTGAGAAACCGCCTCCAGCTGGCCAAGCATTTAGAACTAGTTCTTGACGAATCTCCAGTTGAGAAAAGGGTTTAACTAATCATGGCTTTGTAGCAGAAAAATGTTTACTTCCTCGATAATTTAGGGTCAAGTGTGCAATTGCTGCAAGTTGCATAAACTTGAATTTAATGCAAATGCCGGGTTATGGCAACAGGCCTGTGGACTGGACATTTATTTCCTTCTGGGAGGCAGAACCTGCTCTGCTATCTTGCTGCACAAATCTGAGCACTACCTTGACCCCTAGAGCCGGCCCAGGAGGCAGCCTGCCTCCAAGGATGGCTGAGGCCGGAAGGGGTGCAGGCACTGGTGCCGGCCTCTTGGGCACGTGGCCTGGGTCGGGAGGGCTGCATTTAATCCTGTTGTCCCCACCTCCGGATTCTTAACTTTGGAGCCAGGGGCCTGCATTTTCAGTTGGAGCCCACAATGATGCCACTGGTCCTGGTGGACAGTAATCCTAAGCAGGCCAAGCCAAGACCTATCAAGCACAGATGGCTGGTTCTGGAGGCTACGTAGCCCCCCAGGGAAGGGCAACCCCCAGGTTTAGGCAAAGGCCCCCGGCCGGTCTCAGTGCTCCAACTCAGAACCCCAGGATTTCGCGGTTGATGCCCCTCCAGCTGCGAGCCTGCAGCTGTAGATCTTATCCTGGGCCCTTGAGCACTGGCAGGCTGTTGTCCAGAAGCTCTGGTCCCCTGGTTGGCTGGGTGGCAAATGCCAGCCAGCTGGACCTGAGGCTTCTTGGGGGCATAGAGGGTCAGGCGGGTGGGTCATGAAGACTCAGGGTCTCCACATCTTAAATCAGGGCCAGGGCTTGGGTGGGACACCTGCTGGTCTTTTTTCTCCCCCTCAAGGCAGGTCTGACAACAGGGCCACCGTCCCTGCCTGGGATGCTGGACACTGAGAATATGCTGGGGTCACACTTGGGCTGTAGGTCAGACCAGATTACCAGCCCCTGCAACAAGATGACCATCTGAGGACATCGGGCTGCACTGCTCTGTTTCTGGCCTGTCTCCCCACTGTGACCATGGACATCTGAGGACAGGGACTCCATCTTGGACAGGAGACCCCAGGGACTAGAAGGGAAGGAGGTTGCAAAGACCACCAGGGACCCGAGGAAGTGAGCTCTCTTCTCAGGGGAGAAGCTCAAGTGCTCTTGACATCTGGGCTGGTGGGGCAGAGATGGTGCTGTCATAGCCAGTTGAATAGCCAAAATCATGATTAGGGCAAAGGGACAAAAGAAAAAACAGGGGGGGGGGGCAGCATGGGGTGGGGAGGAAGAAAGGCAGTAGGAGTAGGTGTAATTCGGAATTTGCATTTCCTAAGCTGTCCCTCACTCACTGCTCTGGCCCTGGCTGGGTAGCTCAGTGGTTTAGAGCGTCATCTTGATACCCCAAAGTTGTGAGGCTGATGCCTGGTCAGGGCACTCGCAAAAATCAACTCATGAACGCACCTGTACGTGAAACAACGCATTTCCCTTCCTCCCTCTCTCTCTCCCAAATCAAGAATAAAAACACCACTGTGGAGGGAGCACTGGGCGAAGCACACAGACGCTGTGGCAGTGTGACCGTGGTAGGGGGCGGGGTCTTTGGCACGTGCTTAGCCATGAGGGTTGAGCCTCCAAGATAGGATTAGTGTCCTTGGAGACCGCAGACAGACCCCTCACTTCTTCCAACATGTAAGGACGGACAGAAGTCCGAGCTCTGGGAGCCAGAGGGGCCCTCATGTGACTTTGGAGACACCCCAGTCTTGGATTCCCAGCCTCCGGAACTGTGAGCCCTAACTCTGTTTAGAAGCCTACTAGTCTGTGGGGTTTTGTTATAGTTACTGAAGGGGCTAGGATGACAGGGAATCAATTTTATCAGTGTCTTGTGTATCTTTCCAGGGTTTAAAAATAAAGATTTCATTTATTTTTAGAGAGAAGGGAAGGGAAGGAGGCAGAGAGGGAGAGACACATCCATGTATGGTTGCCTTTCACCTGCCTCCAGCTGCGGACCTGGCTGGAGACCTGGCTTGCAACCTGGTTACGTGCCGTGGCTGGGAATTGAACCAGCGACCTTTGGGTTCACAGGCTGGTGCTCCATCACTGAGCCACCAGTCAGGGCTCTAGGGCTTTTATAAATCAATATAAATATGTGTATACATGCGTACTTCTGAGAAGGGGGATACTCTCCTCTCTTTACTTATAGGAAAGGTAGCACCCTGTGTATATTATTCCATACCTATTTTCTCTTCTTCCTCAGGTTTTCCCCCATGGCTACAGAGAATATCCTCATTCACCCGTTCTCTTACGGTCCCTGGGCACTGCATGCCCTGTGTGGATGTGCTGTCCTTTACTGAGAGCTGCAAGTTCTGCCCCCTAGATGGATGTTCGGGTTGTTTCCAGACTTCGCTGTGACACGCAGTGCTGTGGCGAATCACCGAGTGTGTAGGTAGATCTCTGGGATAAGCCCCCGGGCACTGGGTCAGTGTGTCAGAGGGTCACAGTGCTGGCAACTTGGCTAGTTTCCCCCATAGCATCTCCTTGTGGGTGCACCACTCTGCCCTCCATCCGGGATGGAGGGGAGCTCCCCACAGACTTCCAAGGGGGAGCTGTCAGCCTCAGACTTTAAAGACCAACCTGGTAGGTGAATCTAGGATTTCGGCGGGTGTCATTTGCCTTAGTGACGGGGGTCTTCCCAGTGGAGCAAAGTGAACGGAGGTGAAGGGCACGTGTACGTCTTGCCTGCCACCCCTTCCCCCACAAGAAGCAGCACTTGGAGCGGAGCCTTGAGGGGTTTATTATCTGTCCTTGGGTGGGGTGAGGGTTCAGGTTCTAGTTAGGAGTTGGCTGGGGGCAGGGGACCCTTCACACAGGCGTGTAGGTCCCGTTGTAGCTGAAGGGGGTAGGTGTCAAGCAGTCCCCACCCTCCTCGGGGATCCACCGCTGGACGTAGTTGGGACCATTGTCCCGAGGCCACACGATCACAGTGTCTCCGGATGCCAGGGATGGGTCCTCTGGGAAGAAATTGAAGGGGCGGAGCAGGAAGCCCACAGAGTTCCCGGGGGTAGCCGTGTTGGGGATGTCCTCTGAGTGCGGGATGTGCAGGAAGCCCACTGTCACCCAGGCCACCAAATCCTGTGGGAGAGAGGGGTAGGTGGTGCTGAGGAGGTTCAGAGAGGAGAGGAGCGAGGGAACCCCAGAAGTCCCCTTTGTAAGGAACAGGCAGATCTAGGGACAGGCGCAGATCCTGGGATGGGCACGGATTCCAGGGCAGGGCGCAGATCCCGGGGCTGGGTACAGCTCCCGGGATTGGGTGCAGGTCCCAGGACAGGGTGCAGCTCCTGGGACAGGGTGCAGCTCCGGGACAGACCACAGATCCCAGGATATGGCACAGACATGGTCTTGGGCTGAGGCTGGAAGAAGGTGGGACCGGTACCTCATCTTCGATGTTTTCGTTGTTGCGAAGAAAGTCCTCAAAGACCACAGGTGGGTTCCAGGGGTCGTTCTGGTTGTAGATGCTACTGCTACACAGTTCAGCCTCCCGGTACCTGGTCACTGCCAGGGGGTACCTGCCGGCAGGGAGGCCGAGGGGTTCGGGGCCCTGGGAGCTGCCCATCCCCTCTCAGGGCACATCGGCCAGGTCAGTGATGTGTCCCTCCCCCGGTTTCGAGATTCTCTCCTGGGAGTCAGTCTGACGGCCCGAGCATCCGCTGGGGCCCAGGTGCTAGAAAGGGCCTGCCCCTCCCCTTCCCAAACAGAGCCACACCCTGAAAACACGTGCACACACACACATACACATACACATGGATGCACACGCATCGGGGACCCTGCCACACAGACCCAGAGTCGCGCAGGCGGAAATGCAGGCACACAGACGTGGGGAGATGCAGGGGGAAGCCCCTAGACCCCCTGAGCGTCCTCACCTGGCCCAGGTGACAGCCTGCTCCTCCTGCCAGCCTGGGGGCAGCACCTGGTCGGCCATGGAGTGCAGCTGCAGCCGGTAGCTGCGCCGGTGGCCCCAGCGGTTCTCCTTGGGGCTGGTGAAGAGCAGGTACTTGGGCAGAGTCTGCCTGAAGCGGAAGGCGGCCTGGCGCTCCTGGGGGTACCCCGTCTGCTCCAGCACGGGCTGCACCAGCCGGTGTTCCGGACTCCAGGGGTTGGTGATGTTCTCCAGCTTCATCTGCAGGGTTTGGAAGCTGTTCTTGGTGCCTGCAGGTGCGCGGGAGACCAGAATGAGGGTCCGGCACCCTGCAGAGACTCACCCCATGCCGCAGGGCGAGCTCCACCCCAGACCACATCCCGCAGAGGACCATCAGGGCCCAGGGGTCCTGGGGCACACCCAGAGCTAGCTGAGGGGTGGCAGGGAGGGATGCAAACCCGAAAACAACGGAGGAACCAGAAGGCCAAGCCCACCTTTCCCTCTCGGCAGCTGCAGTGATTCAGCTGTCAGGCTAGGCAGCCCCTTCTGAGACTCGCGTCCCGACCCGGAGGACTGCACTGCAGTCCCAGCGAGGGGACTCTGCCCCCTGCCCTCTGTGCCCAGGGGCCTGTTGCCACCTGCGATTTGACGTCAGGCTAAATCCTGTCACGTGCTGACACCGTGAAGCCAGGGAACACAGTGAATGTGCTTGATGTCACTGCATTTGTCTCCAAGTGCTGGGCAGCAGTGACATGTCTTACCTCTCCCCTACCCTGACCATGCCCTTCTACCCAGCCCCACCCCAAGGGGTCGGTGGGGCCCCAGGGCAAGGACAGGTCACGCTGTCACATCCGTGGCAACACTAGGGTGCTGCTCACTTGCACTGGTTTTTGCGGGTGCATGGCATGCAGCCCCGCACATTTTGGAAGCAGGCTGGGCACAGTCCCCAGGCAGTACGCCTCCGGGGGAGGGGCACCGTCTCCCACGGGTGGGAGTGGGTGTCCAGATGTGGGTGCCTGGCCCGGAGGGTGGGTCCCCGCCCGGCCTCACCTGCCACGTCCAGGTCGACGCGGTAATGCACTAAGTGGGTGTGCATGTTGCCGATCAAGTGTGTGTGCAGGCGGGTCCCATGGCGCAGCCCCTCGGGCGTGTAGAAGGTGGCGTGGACGTAGCCCGTGGCATGCATCTTGGCCTCCATCACCCCATTGGGGTAGAAGTTGAAGTCCCAAATGTAGTCGTAGTTGTAGACAGTGGAAGTCGTTCGTAGCACCAGCACCTGACCCTTGAGCCCTGCGTAGAAGTTGAAGCCGCCGTTGAAGTTGGAGTCAAAGTGACGCCGAAGGGGCACCCCCGTGGGCATCTCGAAGAGACAGAGGGCACGGGGGTAGCGAACGGGGTCATCAGTGTCATAGTAGTGGAGGGCATCCAGGAAGGTGGCAGTCTCCGGGCAGTCGACGCCAGGGGCCAACTCGTGGGTGACAATGCCCAAGCCCCAGCCCACATCGATGTACTTGGTCTGCATGCCGGCAGGTGTGTGGCCTCCGTACAGGGCGACCGCCTCCTGGACGCTCACCTCGTAGGCCACGCGCTCCCCGCCGAAGCGCACGTTCAGGACCTGCAGCCCCGTGGAGGATCGCAGCCTGTAGGCGAAGCTCCACCCGCCGTAGAACACGGCGTTGCCCTCCAGCCTGAAGCGGGGCCCGTGGGGATCGTGCAGGTGGGGACCGTGCACGCTGATGGGGCTGGGGAAGTCCCCGCGCCGCTTGTAGGAGGAGAAGAGGGGCGGCTCCTCCTTGCCCTCTGCCCCCTCGCCCTGGGGAAGCGGGTCCTGCAGGACCACCACGTCCACCTGTCCATCTTTGTACTTCTGAGCCAGCTCTTCTGGGCTTCGGTAGAACTTCCCGTTGTACCAGACCCGCTGCACGGCCCAGTCCTGGGCGTTTGTGCTTCCGTGGTCCACGAGGAGCTCCAGCCCAGTGGGGTGCAGGAAGAAGCCCTCCACGGAGCGCTGCAAGATGAACCAGGAGCGGCGCTCGCCCGAGGCCAGGCCCCGAGGGGCCACGTCGGTGAAAACCAGGCAGCGTTTTTGGCAGTTGAGGAAGGAGAAGCCGGTGGTGTCCAGGAAGAACTGGTGCAGGGGCTTGGTGGCCTCCTGCAGCGTGTGGCTCAGGAGGGCGTACTCCACCGAGGAAATGGGCCTGGAGGCCCAGGAGATGCAGTGCCCGGGCCTGGGGGGCAGCACGCGCATGTAGCGCGGCTCCGGCAGGGGCCCCACCACAAACTCGGTGATGTTGGGATGCTCCTGGGCTCCGAAAAGGATGACGACACGCGCCTCCCGAACGGGACGCCGGTGCCCACCATTCAGAAATTTCAGCACTTTGTGTTTCTTGGGCAGCAGCATCTCCACGAGGAACACGGTGTTCTTGGCGATGGTCGGCACGCTGGCGTTCTGCAGCCGCAGCTCCTCGCGGGACCAGAGGAAGTTGCGCACGGCCTTCAGCTCCCGGGCGCTCAGGTCTGCGAACACCCCGGCCTTGTCGGCCAGGGTCCCTGGGGGCGGCTTGGCCAAGGCCAGCGTCTGCAGCATCAGGACGGCGACCACGGTGGCCCCAAGGGCCAGGGTCGCTTGCCTCATGGTTCTAGAATGCAAAAAAGGTGAGTTTAGTTGTCTGATGGGGGGACGTGGGCTTCCAGGTTGGGCCAGGGAAAGTGATGTCCTGAGGACATCGGGTCCCTGTTTCCCCCTCGTCCTCCGCGTTACCTCAGAAGGGCTATCCCTGAAGTGACTCAGCCTCCGCCCCGTCCACATGCCACTGGACTTATATGTCTATTTTCTTCACCAAGTTAGGGACGCTTTCCTTCATTCTTCTTTTCAAATAAGTTTTCCACTTCTTGCTCTTGCCCTTCTTCTTCGGACACCCCTACGATTTGAAGGTTGGTACGTCTGAAGTTGTCCCCTGGGTTCCTACGCCTCTCCTCGTTGTTTGCCATTCTTGATTCTTTATTCTGTACTGGTTGACTGTTCATTTCTTCCTCATGTTCCATATCGTTGCTTTGAACCCTGGTTTCCTCCCTTTCGCCGTTGGTTTTCTGTGGATTTTCCTTCATTTCGCTTAGCCTAGCCTTCTCTTCCTCCCTTCCGCGTTTGCTGTGTTTGCACGTCTGCCAAGTCTGTGAGCATCTTAATCACCAGCGCTCTGAACTCTGCGTCTGTTAGGCTGGCTATTTCCTCATCACGTAGTTCTCCCACTGGACTCGTTTTCTTTTTCCTACTGCCATCCTGATCTGCTCCTTCTCTTGGGCCATACTGCTCTGTCTACTCAACTTGGCAGGCTTCTCTGTTTGCCTGTGTCTTAGATGGAGCTGTCGCGCCTCTTACGCTGTGAGGGGTGGAGCCTTAGGTTTTCGTCAGTTCGGGGCAACGTGTTTCCACCACATAGTGGCTCCGTCTTTTGGGGAGGGTCTGAGAGGGAACAAGGCTGCTTGCCCAGCACCCGCCCCTTTTCCAGGCACGTCTCCTGCTTCCCGTCCAGGCCTGGCGCCTCTCTAGCTGTTGCCCTGGACGTGGTTCCCAGGGTGGGTGGTTCTGTGGACGTTCTAGGACCATGGGACCCTCCAGACAAACAGACTCTGCTGAGAGATCGGCATCTTCTCCCCCACCCCAGCCCCCACTGGTTTTCACCGTCAGAAGCAACGAGGCTCTATTTTCCCAGGAGCTGGAGCCATGAGCTGCACAGTCTGGTGCTGGGAGCCCCCCAGGTGTCCCACCCCACTTTGGCAATGAGTGACTGCGCTAAGCGGGTGGCTGCCACCACTGCCACGCCCTGCTCCCAGCTCCCCACCCGCCCATCCTACCTGTCCCGCAGTATTTCGTCCTTAAATCTCTGTCTGTCGGACTTCCATGCAGTTCAGTTCTCTAGCAGTTGCGTCGTACTCCGTTTTGAGGTGGTTGTGTTCCTTCTTATGGCTGTGGAAGGACGTGTCTACCTACACCTCCCTCTTGGCAGGAAGTTGCTGCCGGAAGTCGCTACGCTTCTTTTTTTTTTCCTTTTAAGATTGTACTTATTTTTAGAGACAGGGAAAGGGAAGGAGAAAGAGAAGAAGAGAAACATCAACGTGTGGTTGCCTCTCGCGCGCATCCCCAGCTGGGACCTGGCCGCCACCCAGGCTTGTGCCCCGACGCCGAATCTAGCCGGTCACCCTTGGGTTCGCAGGCCGGCGCTCGGTCTGCTGAGCCACACCAGCCTGGGCTCCTCTTCTTTTTAAAGCCAGCCCTGGGGAGATGCTCAGCGGTCCCAGAAGATTTAAAATTTAAGCAATGTAGGCTGGTTTGACGGAAATCAGGTTGTACCCCTGGGGCTCTGAGGATGAGGACCAGGGAGGTGGCTGGTCCTGCCCCGACCACTTGTCCCTCTGGGGGGTGACCCCAGGGGTGCCGCAGGGCGATGCCTTTTGCCTTCTATTTTGGGGGTGGGTGTGGTCCGGGTCTTTGCCTCATAGCCCATCCCCAGATCGACCCCCGGCGCCCCGTCCTGCCCCCCGGGTCCTGGTACCAAGGCCAGGGCCTCTCTTGATTTCGTCCTTGTCGTCCAGCCTGAAGGGACAGTGAGACGTAAGGGCATCAGGTAAAGCTGGAGACAAGAGCAGGATGGCAGACCAGCTCTTGTTTTACTGTTAAATTTTGGCTCCACCTCCCTTTCTCTTCTTTTAACTAGACTTGACTTTTCAGAGGTATTTCAGGTTCAGAGCAACATTGAACAGAAGGTAGAGTGTTCTGCCCTCCTCGTGCACAGCCTCCCCACTGTCAACACCCCCCACCAGGTGGCACATTTGCTGTCATCGGCCAGCCTACACTGGCACAGGATCGGCACCCCCAGTGCATGGTTGACACGGGGGTTCACTCTTGGTGGGTTTGGGCGGATGTGTGACGACATGTCTCCACTATTATGGTATCGTACAGAGCAGTTCTGCTGCCCTAAAAGTCCTCTGTGCTCAGCTGTTCAGGGCTCCCCACTCCTAGTCCCCGGCAGCCCCCAGTCTTGTGCTGTCCTCACCGCGCGCTGCCTTTTCCAGATGTCATCGGGTTGGACTTGTACAGTCTGTGACCTTTTCAGGAACACGCATTCACGTTCCTCCATTCCATGCTTATCTCCAAATGCTCTGGAGAGGAGGGTGGGGACCTGGCTGTTCCTTTAACCTCATCGTCCCCAGGATAAGCGTGTTCAGTGTCCACGCTTGTAGCCGGTGTGCAGACGATGTCACTGCAGCCACAGGCTGGGGACCTTGGTGGCCAGTGAGCTCTACCTGTCTGCTCATCCACCTCCTCTCTGTGCCTTTCCCATCTCACCCCTGGGTGGTTACCTTTAAATGTATAAAGGACCCCACTTATGCCTGTCACTTCTGATCACAGGGTCACCCACACCATGGAGACTTGAGGAGTTTTGGATCCCCACGAGAGCTGTAGGAACAACCTGACAATGAGAAATACAGCCTGTTTCTGTTTCACATAGGATGTCATAACCAAATTAATGGAGTGAGGACAGATCGGGAGAAGATACTGATAAAGACGAAAAGAAAAGAATGAAGGCAAAGAATGAAGTTTGGCCCTTAGCTGACACCATACACAAAAATAAACTGCAAGTAGATCAAAGACCTAAATGTAAAAGACAACACTATAAAACTCTTACAGGAAACGTAGAAGTATGTTTTTTAAAACTCTTTTAAGGCCTTTTAAAATATTTTAAGTCTTTTTTTTTTTTTAATCCTCACCCAAAGACATGCTTATTAATTTTAGAGAGAGATGGAGGGAGGAAAGAGGGAGGAGGGGAGAGAGAGAGAGAGAGAGAGAGAGAGAGAGAGAGAGAGCCATCAGTGTGAGAGAGAAACATTGATTGGTCACCTCTCATATGGACCCCAATTGGGACTGAACCGTAACCTGGGAATCAAACAAGTGACCTTTCGACTTGTGGAATGAATCTCCAACCAACTGAGCCACATTGGCCAGGGCAGGAGTAAACCCTGACCTTGGGTTTGGCAAAGGATTCTCAGCTATGACCCAAAAGCACAAACAACCAACCAAACCAAACAAACAAACAAAAAAACCCAGATAAATCAGAGTCCATCAAAAACCATAAACGTTTGTGCTTCAAAGGACAGCATCAACAAAGTGAAAAGCCAACCTTCAGGATATTTGATAAAGGAGTTGTCTGTAGAATCTATTTTAAAAAATCAAATTTCTGCAACTTGGTAATGCAAGGGCAAATCGTTCAATTTAAAAATGGGCAGCCCTGGCACAGTGGATAAGGTGCCGGCCTGCGAACCCAAAGGTCGTTGGTTCGATTCCCCAGCCAGGGCACGTAACCAGATTGCAAGCCGGGTCTCCAGCCAGGTCTCCAGCAGGTGAAAGGCAACCATGTGTTGATGTTTCTCTCCCTCTCAGCCTCTCTCCCTTCCTCTCTCTCTGGAAATAATTAAACAAAACGAAAAACAAACAAACCAAAAAATGGGCAAAGGATCTGAATAGACATTTCTCCAAAGAAGATACACCAATGGACAGTAAACACATGAAAAAGTGCTCAATATTATTAGTTACCAAGGAAGAGCAAACAAAAATCACAGCGAGATGCTACTTCACGCCTACTAGGTTGGCTAGAATCAAAAAGTCAGACAAAGCTGCCGGTGAGAATGTGGAGAAATCAGAGCCCTCGCACACTGCCCATGGGACCACAGCCACTTTGGAAAACAGCCTGGCTGGTCCTCAAACCATTAAATATAGAATTACCATATGACCCAGCAACCCCAGTCCTAGGGCAGTAGCCAAGAAAAATGAAAACATATCTTCACACAGAAACTTATAAGCAAATGCTCCTAGCAGTTTATTTATAGTTGCCAGAAGGCAGAAGCCATCTCAGCATCCAGCATCCAAAGAGGAGATAGAGAGTGTGAGATCTCAGCGTTACTTGGCACGAGAAAGGAGTGAGGTGACAACATGTGCTACAGGGTGGAAGCCTGAAAAATCCTCTCAATGAAAGAAGCCCGTTAAAAAAGCCCATCTAGTATGTAATGTCATTGAAATGAAATGCCCCGACGAGGCAAATCTAGAGAGGCAGAATGTAGTCAGTGGTTGCTTAGGGCAGGGTGGGGGTGAGGGTGGGGTAAGCAGTGGCAGCTAATGAATACGGGGGTATCTTTTAAAAGATTTAAGTTATTTTTAGAGAGGGAAAGGGAGGGAGAAAGAGGGAGAAAAAGATCAATGTGCAACTGCCTCTGGAGCGCCCCCTACTGGGGAACTGGCCTGCAACCCAGGCATGTGCCCAGACTGGGGATCAAACCAGTGACCCTTTGATTTGCAGGCTGAGGCTCAATCCACGGAGTCACACCAGCCAGGGCCGGGGTGTCTTTTCGAGGCCTCGAAAATGCTATAAAATTGGCCGTGGCAGGTGTTCTGCCGTGAGTACACTGAAACCCATCGCATCGTTCGCTGTGGGGGTGAATCGAACCGCGTGTGAATGATACCTCAGGAAGGCTGTTCGTTTTTAAAACGAGAGACGGGGCGGTGAAGTCCAGCCCAAGAAATAGAGTCAATAATATTGTAATAACGATGCACGGTGCCAGGCGGTAAATGTCTCATCGCTGTTGTACATACATAATATTGTATGTCAATGGTAACTGAAGGACTAAAAAATGTAGGTGAAAAAACAAAGTTAATTATGAAGGAAAAGGAGAGAGGGACGGGTGTCTAGAAAACACAGAACGTCCTATGCTGCAGTTGGAACGAGATGGACCCAGGGGAAAGGCCGGGAAAAGGTCTCCAGGCAAGTCAGAGAGGAGGGAACCAACGCAGTTCAGGGGCCCAGGAAAAGAGGCCCAAGCTAGAGCCTATTAGAGCAATGCAAGTCGCCCAACGAGACATAGACTTATGCCCATCGCTGGCTGGAGCGAGAAAGCTGATGGTGCTCAGTGTAGGGCAGGGCTTGGGTTAGGGGGACGGAAGCCCAGTGTCCCCAGCATGGCCCCTGTGCAGGGGCAGTGAGACCACCTCGTGCCCTGCAGGACTGTGAAGACGGGGGGCTGGAGGCCATCTGTCTGTGCATCTGTCCATGGCCAGGAGAGGCGGTCAGGGCTCGCTGTGGGGTGTTGCAAGGCAGGTGGACTCGCAGGCGGGGAGGTGAGCGTGGCCACTTGCTCGGCTGGTGTTCAGAACACCCAATGGTGTGGGGTGAACGAGAGAGCACAGAAGCATCCCATGAACAACACACGTGCCCACAAAGCCATACAGATGGAAGAATAGACATGAATGGCTGTCCGGGGAGGATGGGACTGAGAACACACGTGCACACACACACACACACACACCCCAGAGATAAAGAAAGCCGGTAGGTTGGAGCTTGGTGTAGAACAAAAGGTTGCAGGATGGATCCCTGGTTGTGGTGCCCAGGGGAGGCCACCTGTCAAAGTTCCTCTGTGTCTCACTCTCTCTCTCCCCCTTCCTCCCTCTCTCTAAAATCAATGAACATATCCTCATGTGAGGGTTTTTTTAAAAAGAAAGAGAAGAGAGAGGCCTAGTACGGCCAGTGGTGGTGATGTCCTTGCATGGGGGTCCATGGCTAACTCCACTCAGCAGTGGCTGACCATACACAGTACCTGAGAGGTCCCCACCCTGGTGACACATCTGGAGGGTGACAGATGTGAGGGCCAGCAGCGGTCTGCATTGCAGGCAGCTAGATGCAGCCTCCAAGTAGAGGTCACTTGAAAAAATACTTTATTCATTTTTAGAGAGAGTGGAAAAGAGGGAGAAAGAGAGGGAGAGAAACATCAATGTGTGGTTGCCTCCTGCATGCCCTCTAACTGGGGACCTGGCCCGAAACCCAGGCCTGTGCCCTGACTGGGATTTGAACCAGCGACCCTTTGGTGCGAAGGCCGGTGCTCAGTCCACCGAGCTGCTCCAGCCAGGGCAGAGGTCCCTTTTTATTGGAAGGAGAACATCACATGTACATAGAAATGAAAGTGCTCTTACAGAGAGCAATACTGTCGGCGCCATGTCCTGGAGTGGGGAGGAGGTAGCCCCCAGGATGGCAAGCCCCTCAAGGCCAGTACTCTGTCTCCTGTGCTAGACTCTCAGGGTTGCCCTAACAGGGACCCCGAATCTGGAGGCCGGAAGCCTGAAATCAAGGGGCCGGCTGGGCCGTGCCTTCTCAGAAGCCTCCAGTGTTGAGCCGTCTTTCCTTGCCCCTTTCCGCTTCTGCCGTGGTGGGCAAGCCCTGGTGCCCCTTGGTCCCTTGGCTGGTAAATGCAGCCCCACGGTCACGTGGAGGTCTCCCGTATATGTCTGCACATATGCCAGTTGTATCAGGGCCCACCCAACTCAGGTCTGACTTCACCTTAACCAATTCCACCTGCAATGACCCAACTTCCAAATAAGCGCACGGTCAGAGGTTCGGGGAAGGATGTGAACTCTGGGGGGGGCCTGTTGAGCCCCCAGCACACCCTCTTCTGCGAGCCCCACCTTGCGGATGCTTGGCCTTTGGCAAGTGAGGGGATCAGGAGGCCTGCACTCTGGGCTGCCGCCACCCTGAGGGTCCCCAGGGAGGACAAATGGGGCAGAGACGTGGAGCTGACATGGGGAGTGTCCCCAGGACCCTGAGTTGGGCAGGGCTGGGGTCCTAGGGGGAATCGGGTGCGGTGACAAGGGAGGCAGAGGTGCAAGAGATGTCAGGGGGAGGGGGTCAGAGAGGAGCCCCTCCGGGCACTTGTGCAGTAGACCTGAGGTGGAGAAGGGACGAGGGTCAAGGGGAAGAGGAGCCTTTAAGAAGGACAGGAGGAAACAGGGATGAACAGCCTTTGGGCAGAAATGCTGGATGAAGTCATTGTTTTTTACTCAGAGGGAGGGAACTGGCTGGTGACTCCTGCGATTTGGGCCTGTCAGCCTGCCACCCGCTCTTTCCCAGCTCACCTCGCTCTTCTCAGCTGTCCACACTCCAGGTCTGCGGTCCGCACTGGTCCCTGGGCTATGGAAGGTGACCTTGACTTCTGAGGTGTGATTTCTCCCTGAGCAAGGTTAATGATTGGTGGCTGTTCCAGCTAACACTTGAGCAAAGACTGTGCCCTTTAGCTTCTGGGCTGTCTGCTCTTCTTAAAGGGGCAGAACCAGAGGGCTTGGGGATGTACGGGTTGAAAGTCAAGGGTAGGACGTCCCATCTGGGGGAGGGGCAATGGAATCCATGAGGACAGAGTCAGTTTCTGGGGTTGCTGTCCTGAGATCGCTGCTCACAGCTTTCCCACCGCTCAGCTTTGATATTTCATTTTCATGAAGCCGTACCGCATCGGAGATCATGAAAGCGATCTAGAAAGTGGGATGGTTTTTACGGAACCCTGGGGAGGAAAGACTCCCATCTGTGTCTGGAGATAGGCCAGAGAGGTCCCGTGATTGCGTCTCAGGCCAAAGAAGTCAGTAACACGTTTAATCTCTGGTGAAGAAAGGCTGATTTACGAAGAGAAACTCCTACCATTTTTCCAAATGCAGGCCCTCTGGTTCTGAGGGGCCCTGGCAGTACGGAAGTACAGATGTTTGGGGCCTGATAGCACTTTGTTACGGGACTGTCCAACATGTGTGTCCCGTGAGGTTTTAACATCCCTGGACTCTGCCACTAGATGCCAGCACTGCCCCACATCCCCCTCCTCATTTTTTATGGCTGAGTAATATTCCATTGTATATGCAACACTTCTTCCTTCCTTCCTTTCTATATGTTTAAAGATTTTATTTATTATTTCCAGAGAGAGGGGAAGGGAGAGAGGCAGAGAGGGAGAGAAACATCAATGGATGATGGTTGCCTTTCACCTGCCTCCAGCTACATATCTGGCTGGAGACCTGGCTTGCAACCTGGTTATGTGCCCTGGCTGGGAATCGAACCAGAGACCTTTTGGTCTTTCTCTGCCTGACCTATTTCACTTAGCATAATGCCTAGCAGTTCCATCTCTGTCGTTGTAAACGGCATAATTTTCTTCTTCCTCATGGCCAAATAAAAATGTGGTGTATAAACCACATTTTTTTTCTCTGCAGTCATCTACTGACGGACAATTAGGAGGTGTCCATGTCTTGGCTTTTGTAATATTGCTGTAATAAATGTGGGAATGCAGACACCTCCTTGGGATTCCACGCATTTTCATGGCTTTTGGAAATAGACTCAGAAGTGTGATTGCTGGGTCATTAGGTAGTTTTAATTTGAATGACCCCTCCCTGCTGCTTCCACAGTGGCTACATAATTTACCTTCCCACTAACAGTGCAAGAGGTTCCCCGTTTCTCCACGTCTTCGTCAACACTTAGCTCTTGTCTTTTTGATCGTAGCTGTGCTAAGAGGGGCAAGGCGCTGCCTTACTGTGGTTTTGATTCCCATTCCGTGGTGATGAGTGGTGTTGAGCATCTTTTCAGGTACCTGCTGGCCATGTCTTCCCTGGCAAAATGTCTGTTCACTTCCTCTGCCCACTTTTAAAAATCAGATGTTTTTGTTAGTGAGTTATTTGAGTTCTTTCCATTTTTTTTTGATAATGAATCCCTTATCCGATATATGACTTGCAAGTATTTACTTCCATTCTGGAAGCTGCCTTTTTACTGGGCTGTTTCTTTCGCTGTGCAAGCCTCTTAGTTTGCTGTGGTCCTTCAGTGAGGTCACCGTTAATTAAGGTGGCCAAGTGCCGGAGTACCGGGTGACCAAATGGGGGAAGAGTGTCTCTGTAGCACCCTTAGGGTGTGACTCAGCCAGGCTGCAAGGGCGAAGGACCTGCCTGGTCTCCCAGGCCCCACATTCCGCAGGGCCCCCAGTTTGATGCTCTGTGACCACTGTCTTAAAGCTCCTAACTTCTGAACAAGGCGCCCCACATTTTCATTTTATACTGGGCTCTGCTATTGACGTAGCTGGTCCTGGCTTTAAGAAGGTCAAGGTTTTGGCCTGACTTTAGATGGCTAAGGAGGGGTGAGGTGGGGAGACAGGGAGGAGTGCGGTCAGGCCGCCAGCAAGCAGGGAGTGAAGGCAGATGAACCGGGTTGATAGCAGGAAGGGGTGAGGTTGGGCAGCAGAGGGACCAGGCCAGGGACCAGGAGCCAGGCTGCCCGCAGGTCGGAGGCAGCAGCTGAGAGGTAACAGGCAACTGAGGCCAGGAAGCCCTGGGGCTATTTGAAAACCCTGGCACGAGCCTGCAGCCCCGTGAAGCGAAAGAGTGCTGGAGCCTCTGAACTTGTGCCCTGAGTGCTTCTTTCCAGCTGAGACTCTCCTTCTTCATCACCATCATCGTCATCATTTTTTGCTAAAGGCTGTGGGATTTTATACACAGCAAAAAAAGGAAAACATATATTATCATATCATACATTATCCACAGCAGTAGAGGGCCGGACCAGGCCCAGGAGGGTAGCTCAGATACCGGCCAGACCAGAATCAAGGCCTTAGGCCCTGGGGCTGGGCTGAGAGATGGGACCCGCCCCCACCTGCCATCCTGTTCCCCATCTCATTTCCTCCCCACCGGGTGTTGGTACAGTTTTGTGGTGCAGGCTACCACCCAAGTGGGCTGCGTGTTCTTGTTAGAGGGGAGTGAGCCTGTAGTTAGGGAAGCCAAAGGTGACACTTAGGGATAAACAGAGCCCATTGGTCAGTCCTTCTCTATAGTTAGGAGGCTCCCTCCCACCACGCTGACCGCTTAAAGTGGTCTTGCTTAACCCTGAAGGCAGCCCTTCGGAGCCCGATTCTGCAGAAGAGCTTTGTGTCCATGCTAGGAAGGGTGTGTGAGAGAATGGGCCCCTACACTCGCAGAAGCATGCCACACCTGTGCTTATAGGTGGCTTTACAAAATCTTCAGCCCTGGCTGGCGTGGCTCAGTGGATTGAGTGCCGGCCTGCAAACCAGAAGGTCGCCGGTTCGATTCCCAGTCAGGGCAGGTGGCTGAGTTACCGGCCAGGTCCCCAGTTGCGGGTGTGTGAGAGGCAGCCACACATAGGTGCTCTTCTCCCTCTCTTCCCTCTTTCTGAAAACAAATAAATAAAATCTTTTAAAAAGTCTTCAAGTATCTATACCTTGAGTATCTCTTTTACCACCTCAGTGGAATAATAAGTAGATCCTAGAAGGCAGGGCCCCAAGTCTAGAATATTAGCATTTTGGTAAGGAGTAGACATTTTTTTTGCACCGAAATCGGCGCTAAATCTGACTTTCAGCTACGGAATCTGTCCAGGACAAGCGTAGCTTGTTCCCTGCTGCTGTTCATTTCTGTCTCCCTCCAGGCCCCTGCGTGGGGGCCCCTGCGCCCCGGGCTGTGCGGCTGCTAGGGTTGCAGGGGTGTGCTGTCCTGGGAGAGAGCGCCAGGGCGAGAGAGAGAAGGTTAGAGGCTTCCTCTTGGCGGCAGTGGCCACGTGGTCAGCAGAGGTTGAACGTTGGGCTCATGTCCGGCTTAGGGGCTTCAGGACGGTGTCTCTACCAACCTTCTTGTGCAAGTGAGCTAGTGACTCCGTTCACCTGGGTGCATGCCTCAGAAGGCGATGGGGGTGCCCTGAGACCCGCAGCGGAGCAGCGCGTGCCTGGTTTTCAGCCTGGTCCTTGCAGGCGTGTGGGAGGTCTTTGCAGGGAAATCAGCAGGCCTGGCTGTGTCACAGGCCACGATGACATCTCTGCTCCAGCTCAGGGCCAGGATAGCGCGTGTCCCTGAGATGAAATGGGACAGGGGGGAAACTGGCTGGAGAGCGGAGCAAATGTCCCCATCTGCCTTGATCCTGCCTTTTGGGGACAGAATAGAATGATTCCGACCAGTTGGCTCAAGCAGACAGAGCAGGTGGTGTGAGGGCACCCGCAGTGCCTGACACATAGGAGGTGTTCGTAAATATTTGTGTGATAACGCGTCAATAATTTTCAAAGAATGGTGTGAAAAAAAAATTATTTTTTTCTTTTTTTGGTGTCTCCCGAGGAAAACTTTTCGCAGCCACTAGGTGGTGGTGTTGCTCGCATCTAGAGGTTTAAAGGCGCGGGGTTGGGGGAGGTCAGGGGCGGAACCGGCAATTGAATTTTTGAATGCAATCTTGTTTCGAGTCTGTCCGCCAACTCATTAATCATTAAGTTTAAAAAGCACGTTGTCGCCCTGGTGGCTGTGGCTCGCTTGGTTGGCATGTCCGTCCTCCTGGAAAAGAAAGGGTTAGGGTTCTGTCCCCCGTCAGGGAACCTCCCATCCCAGGACCCCCCGCCCCCCACCCAACACAGGTCCGGGGGAGGCAGGGGGCAACCGCTGATACTTCTCTCTTACATGGATGCTTCGTCCTCTCACTTCCTGTCTCTCTAAGAGCAATGAAAAAAAAAAAAAAAAAATGTCCTTGGGTGAGGACACCCCACGCTTGGTTACGACCTGGCCGGTTATCTCGTCCGGTCATCTCATCCTTCTGATAAACCGGGGCTGTGGGTTCAACAGGGCACAATGAATACGTAAATAAGTGGAACGACTAATCAATGTTTCTCCTTTCCTCTCTCTTTCTTAAAATCAAGACATAAAAAACCCCAAAACAACAACAACAAAACCGTATTCCAAGAACTATTGGCAGGCTAACAGAAGTAAGAGATCTTGGTGGATGCCTTTTTCTCCCTCAAACGAGAGAGGGCAGGAGTGTCTCTCCTACAGGGCTTCCAAATCAGTCCTTTTAAGGCCGGACTGGATGTAAATTCTTTCCATTCTTCAGTCAGATAAGCGAATGTCCACTGGGTGTGCCCTTCTGCGCAGAAGTGGTCTTTTGCCCTCAGAATCTGGCCGCCTCCTTTGGTGAATGCATTGGGCAGATCCCAGTCTCTTAGAACTCCCATCCCCCCTCCTCTGTGGGACCCCTCACGGCCACTGTGCCAGCCTCTCCCCAGCCCCTCCCAGCTCTGTTCCACTGGAGACCCTCCTTCCTTCCCAGCAGCCCCAGAGTTTCCTCTCCTGTGGGAAATCAGATGTCATAACTCTGCCTTAAAAAAAAAAAATTCAACAACTATTTGGTTATCCAAAAATACCGCGCAAGCCATAGGCCTGAGGTTTCTGTTTTTATGGGGAAAACGATGACACGACTCTAGAAAGGACTTTGAGATGTTGACATAACGGCAAAGAATCCCAAATTCACCTTCTTCTCATTATCTATAGATCATTGTAAATGATTAGTAGGTTCGTGCCCGGAAGAAGGGAGGAGCCAGGCGGACCAGTTCAGGGCCTTTATGGAAGGGTGTTCAAGCAGGTGGGCTGAGTGTGAGTGGACAGCAACCCCCAGGGAAGGAGGGGTGGGGGGATTTTTAAGGGTGTGGAGCGGATCCCCAGGAGGGCTGAGTCACCCTGCTGGTCAGCTCTAGAGTCCAGGGTGTCGGTGAAGCAACAATGCCCTCTGGTCAGGGATGGTTGCTGTGGGAACAGAAATCCAGGACATTTATGGCCCTTGTTTCCAGGAAATGCTCAAGGGGAGAGAAACAAGGTCTCAGCAGGAAGCTGACAGCTGCTTCAGTTGCCAATGTTAACAAGGAACCTCTTGGTTGGGTGCGTGGCTGGTGACATAGGCCCTGTTTGCTTCAGCACAGGTGCTGGCTCCAGTCCTGCATGGCTGCAGGCCACAGTGACACAGTGACCACTGACTGCAGCCTGTTTTTTTTTACAAAGATTTTATTTATTATTTCCAGAGAGAGAGGAAGGGAGAGAAGCAGAGAGGGAGAGAGACATCCATGTACGGTTGCTTTTCACCTGCCTCCAGCTACAGACCTGGCTGGAGACCTGGCTTGCAACCTGGTCATGTGCCCTGGCTAGGAATTGAACCAGCGACCTTTGGGTTTGCAGACCGGCGCCTCATCCATTGAGCCACCAGCCAGGGCCACAGCCTGTTTTACAAGTCCCGACAAGGGTGTCAGGTTTGAGGGTGAGCGACATGGGGTCTCTGGCCCTAACAATGATCAAATAGTAAAACCGACCCCCCACCCCCCTTTCCTGTGTACAGTTCTGTGAACTTTAATACACGTATAGGTTCGTGTAACCAATGTCACGATCTGGATAAAGAGTGGTGTCATTATCCTCAAAAAAGTCCCTGTGCTATGATTCCTCTTTTAGTCACATTTAGACGCTGCCATCCAACATGGTGCCCGCACTCAACAGCAACAGCGAATCCGTTCTGCCACTAATTTGGGCATAATCAAAGTGCTGAAAGACTAAAGAAAAAAAATCTTAAAAACAGTTAAATAAAAATGACCAAAGTTACAATCTACCTGGATAGCTATCTGAAATCTAGCGGAACAGAAGTCCAAGAGCTAAGGATGTAACGCAGAGGCCAGATGGAGACCCGTAGGAAGGATGAGATTTGAAATGGACTCCCCACCCCCCACACGTGGGGTTAAGAACATGGAGGAGGGCAGGTATTTCAGTGGCAGAGGTTGCCCCTGAGGAGCCAGGGGTCTCAGCCCTGCCCAGGCTCCCTAGCCTGGAACACTGGTGCTGGGAAGAGGAGCCCATGTAACCTTCGGCTGGGAAAATCAGTGGGGATCCCACCTGTCCAGGTGGGAGAGAAGGCCGCTGGAAACCAAGGCTTCCTCTTAAAAAGCCTGAACGCAAATTCACTCACAGGCATTCACCTTGGGCTCCAGAGGAAGGACAGTGGCTAAGGGAGAAACATACAGGGAGAAACTGAGTTGTGTGGGTTCAGGGTGAGGGCTGGAGGGATGGCTGACATTGTCCCTGTGTTGAGCCTTCCCTGCACAAGGCCCGGTGTGAACCTCTCTTAGCCTAGTGAGCTCCACCAGCTCCACCCCGAGGGTGCCAGGAGATGGCCCCCGCCCCCGCCCACTGCACAGGTCGGCAGGCGTATATCCATCGCAGCGGTAGTTACACTAGCCAACATATGGGAACAAACTAAGTGCCCATCGATAAGTGATTGGATAAAGGACAGGTGGTACATACATACAATGGAATATTACTTGGTCGTAAAAAGAAGGAAATCTCACCATTGGTGCCACATGGATGGGCCTAGAAGGTATTACGCTAAGTGAAATACATCAGAGGAAGACAAATACCATATGATTTCACTTACATGTGAATTCTAAAGAACAAAATAAATAACAATGACAGAAAAACAGAAACAGACCTATAGATACGGAGAACAGACTCATGGTGGCCAGCAGGAGGTGGGGGATGGGCAAAAAACAGGTGAAGGGATTGCGAGGAACTGATTGACAGTTACAGAATAGTCACAAGGATGTGAAATACCGCATAGGGGATAGAGTTAATAATATCGTAATAACTATGTAGCATGCTAGGTGGGTACTAGAACTATCAGGGGGATCGCTCTGTAAATTATATAACTGTCTAACCACTATGCTATATACCTGAAATATCTATCAAATACTATCGAATGTCCACTTTAATTAAAAAATAAAAACAAACAGGAAACCATCTAGGCTGGCAACCCAGGATTTGGGGACAGGCAAGTACTTTCCGTCCTCCCACATTCTGTCATCAGTAGTCCATATGTGATGGGCTAATTTTTTTTTTTTTTTTTACTGTGAGGTGCCAAACACTAGACATGGGTTTTGCGTGTAACTGTTCCCATATTCCAGGGGAAAAGACTATTGACTGAGACGTATTTGTAATTGAGGCCTTGCTGATGAGCTAGGAAGCCACGGGACTGCGGGCTGGGCTCAGTCAGGTCTTTGGCTGCTAGTTCGGTTCCTGCTCTCTTCTCCCTGGTGTTTCCGGTACAGTTCTGCCCCTTCCCTGGCCCTTCCTGGTCCGAATGCCTGCCTGGTCCAACCCATTGTTCCAGTTTCAGGGGACAGTGACATTTTCTTGGGTGCTTTTGGCCTTTTTATGCTGTATCCACCTGAGAACTGGCTAATATGATCCTAAGGAAACTGCACGATCCGCACCTCCTGAAAGGTGCAGAGCCTAAGGGCCCAGCTCCCAAGTCTTGGGGGAGCTTAGAAGACCTGCCACTCTAGGTATTGACTGTGAGAAGCCCCTGAAGAGAGAGAGACACACACACAGACAAACAGACAGAAGACATGGAGGAGGCAGAGGAGAGAGGAGTGGAGGGAAGCCAGTCTTGGTGCCTCATCTGGCAGGGGTGGGGGTTGGGGAGGCTGGACTCAGGATTCCAGCCCCTGGGACTGGGGGTGGTCACTTGTCTTTAGCCCACAGTGAGCCCCACCTACAACTTTACTGAGGTCAGGAACGGGGCACAGGAGACCTTGGTTTCTAGGCGTGAGAGAAAACTGACTCTGCTTCCTATGCAGATGGGGGCTGGCCAAGAGTGGGTGTGGCAAGAGAAAGTGTCTCCCTTTCCTGATACAGGGACCCCTGGGTGCCACCCCCTCCTAGCAGTGTGACTCACCTGGGAGGCCACCAGCAGCTGCCCGCTGCCTGGGGTCTGGGAGGGAGTGTCAGGGGCAGAAGGCTGAAGCAGGAAGCTCAGTGTGGGCTCCTGGTGGATGGGCACATGGATGTTTCTACTTGGCACCTTGTTTCTACCCAGCTCACTTAAGTGTTAAGGAGCAGTTACATGTATACAGGCCTAAAATGACATTCATCCTTTTGAAGGCAACTGTGAGACAGACGTGGCCCCCGGTGAAAATGAGTTCGACACTCCTGCCTTAGATGGAATTCTCTCCTAAATGTTTTCTGGTGTGCTAGGCTTTCGGATATGCAATCCAGCCATCACATGGCTGCAGTGTCACCTTCTGAAACTGCTAACCTGCTGAGAGTCTCCAGGGACTTCCTGCCCTTGAGTCCTGAGGGTGATGCCTGGACCCTGGCCTACCCCCATTTCCCAATGCACCCCTCCCTGTATAGGGTTCTCATTCCTGCCCTTGACCTCAGCCTTCCTCAGCCTGAAGTGATTCCTGGGTTCTCAGCAGTTCCAGCTCCACTGGTTGGGGGGGCCCTACCGAGACCTCCGTGCTCTCCCGTTGGCCGATGCCTGACCTTCACTACTTTTCTCTCACACCCCAATTTCCTACACCTTTGCCCCGTCTATCCATGGTCGAGTTGGGGGCAGGGACCTTGAGTTCTTTCTTTCTTTCTTTTTTTTAAAATATTTTATTTATTATTTTTACAGAGAGGGAAAGAAAGAGAGGCAGAGAGGGAGATGGACATCTATGTATGGTTGCCTTTCACCTGCCTCCAGCTACAGAGCTGGCTGGAGACCTGGCTTGCCACCTGGTTATGTGCCCTGGCTGGGAATTGAACCAGCAACCTTTGGGTTCGCAGGCCGGCACCTTATCCACTGTGCCACCAGCCAGGGCTTGCATTATTTCATTTACGTTTAGAGCTAGGCACAGAAGCCGACATGCAATAGTACGTGCATAAGAAATTTCTGTACAGCTGGACCAAAGGACATCCAAGAAGGGAGAGGCTTAGTCAGATAGGGCAATTTGAGAGCCCTGCATTGAGGAGTGGTCCTTGGTTGGAGAAAGCAGGGACCTCCATGTGATGGACCAGCTGTCCCTGGATTACGCACCGGTTTTGGACAGCGGAGGACGCAAGAAAAAGAGAAGAGACAAAGTTGGGGTCGGGAGGCTCGCCCAAGCCCCGAGTCCCGTTTATTAATCACACGAAGCTTCTATGCGGGTATTACTGGCACCTGCTCACCTGAAACCAGGAAGCTAAGCTACCCGCAGAGAACAAGGCGTAGCACACTCTCTGCTTTCCATGTTTCATGGGCTCCGGGGTAAACACACTGGGCTGACTCCCTATACACGGTGTCCGTTCCGAGTCCACCTGGCACTAGGGGTGGCCTTGCCAAACACCCGTTTCTGCTGGCTGGGCCTTGCCAAGCAGACTAGCAGTCCCTAAAATATCCCCCTTCTTTATTTCTTAATCGCACGGCATGAAGTTCTACTCGTACTTGTTGGAGGGCTCGGCAGCCTGCTCGGATGGTGACTGGCAAGAGAACAGAGAGAAGACAGGTTACAACCCCTAGCCCCACCCAAGACCACTGTGCCACCCTCCAACTCCTTCTGTATGTCCCTGTAGGCCTGAGCCAGTTCTCCTTCCGTGGCCGTGGCCAACAGGATGTCGTCCATATAGTGGACAAGATACGCTCCCGGGAAATAGGGGCGGACTCCTTTCAAGGCCTTTCCCACAAAGGATTGGCATAGCATAGGGCTATTGGCCATACCCTGTGGCAGCACTTTCCATTGATACCCCTCCAGAGGCTCCTGGAAATTGGCAGACGGTACACTGAATGCGAACCGCTTTCGATCAGCTGGGTGCAGGGGAATAGTAAAGACACAGTCTTTTAAGTCTATAACCAACACACGGTATCCCCCTGGGACTGCAGCAGGAGAAGACAGTCCTGGTTGAAGCGGCCCCATCAGCTCCATAGTGGCGTTGACTGCCCTAAGATCCTGCAGGACCTGCCATGCCCCTGACCTTTTTTTAATGACAAAAATGGGGTATTCCATGGGCTAAAGGAAGGCTCTATTCTTCCTTCTTGGAGCTGAATCTGAATAAGCTGTCTAGCGGCCTCGATCTTCTCCAGTGACAGGGCCACTGCTCTACCCAGACAGGCTCATCAGAAAGTTATGTTATGGCTGCAGCAGTCTGGTTTGAGGCAACGGCAATGGCCCCCCCACAAAATGTGACTCACCTCCCAATTCTTGAGGGGTAGCCAGGACTAGATCCATGGCCTCTAGGACATCTCTCCCCCAAAGGTTCACAGGAAGGCTGTCCAGCACGTAGGGACGAAAGACCCCCTTCTTTCCTTCCTCATCCTCCCAGGACAACAGCTGAGCACTCTGCTGGGGGCCGCTGGCCTGGCCTATTCCCTGGAACTGTGTCATGGCCTCACGCAGCGGCCATCCTGAAGGCCAGTAATGGGAGCTGATCACTGAGACAGCCGCCCCGGTATCCAGCATGCCTTTAAATGGGCGGCCTCGTATCCTCAGCATTCGCTCTGGCCGGCCTTTCTTGATGGCCTGCAGCCAGTAGGCCCGATCCGAGGACCCAAAGCTCCCAGTGCCCCTCGAGTCCCTTGACAGGGCCTTCCCTTTCTTAATCAGCGGCACTAGCACCAGCTGTGCAATGCGCATCTCAGGAGTCACCGTTACTATGCTCTGCAGAGCTGCTGCCATGTCCCGGATACACCCTTCGTAGTCCGAGTCAATCACCCCTGGGAATACCTGCAGCCCTCGCATGGTCAAGCTGCTATGTCCCAGCAGCAACCCCACGGACCCCTCTGGAAGTGGCCCCCATGCCTGCGTGTCCAACGCTTGAGGGCCCATGTCCGGGGTCAGGACATGCCTCTGAGTGGGATGAAGGTCTAAGCCTCCGCTCCCTGGGGTGGCCCGTAGCAGCTGGTCCACTCGGGCCTGTAGTGGGCAACTTCCTCCAAGCCCTCTGAGCAATATTATTCATCTGCCCATAGGCCTCCACTGGATAGTTAATTTGCTGCTGAGTGGAACTGTATTCTCCTTCCCCGAGGAGCATGTCAAAAGTAATAGGAATATTGTTAATCTGGTTCCTCTTTGCCAGCTCATGCGCTCAGTCAGAGAAATCAGTGTGCCAAAGAAGGTAATCACCCCCTGCCAGGCAGGCCTTGGCGATGGATCTCCAGTCACTCGGGGGCAGTGCCTCCTGCGCAAGGGTTTCCTCCAAGGAGACAGTGAATGGCGCAGTGGGCCCATACTGCGCGACAGCAGTCTTCAATTCCTTCAAGGTCTTAAAAGGAAGGACTGTGTGTTCCCTCACTGCCCGCCCTGGGCGTTCTGCCGCTCCATCACCAGGAAAGCCGAGAGACACCCACGCCTGCTGCAGAGGAGACAGTCCCTCCCCCAGCGCAGCAGCCGCCCAGGGAAGCAGCACAGAGGCTGGCAGCCTGGGAATGCGCGGTCATAGACCCCCAACCGCCGCCTCACTGCCTTTTACCAGGACAAAGGCTTCACCCTCCGAGGGGTGGTAGCGCGTGGCCTCATCCTCCAGGTCCACCTCATCCTCCGGTGGCAAAGGGCCCGGTGGATTCCCAGCCCGGTTCCCCGCCACCGCCTCATCAGGCGCTGCCAACGCAGGAAAACCTGCGGCCCCTGGCTCCAGACAGTCCCGCACGAGGCCCCGCAACGTGAACGCATCCACCGGGACTGCCTCCGGCCCACGCATAGAAAACTGTCCCTGGATGCCTTCTCCGACCTTATCCCAAGTTCCCAAGTTGATGGTTCCCCCCTCTGGGAACCAAGGACACACCTCATTAACAAACTGCAGAAACTTAGATACCTGCCGTTCGCCAACCTTGGCCCCACGGGCCTGCAGCACTGACCGCACCATCTGCGCGAAGAGTGCGCGCTCCTTACTTCCGTTTTGCCCCGCCTTACTCCAATGCTGCCTTCCTAGCCCGTAATGCGCGCCCCGCTAGGAATCCTCTCGCCTGCAACCTTAACTTGTCTCCAAGTACCCGGGTTCCTGTTCGGGTGCCACCTGTGACGGACCAGCCGTCCCTGGATTACGCACCGGGTTTGCACGGCGGAGGATGCAAGAAAAAGAGAAGAGACAAAGTTGGGGTCGGGAGGCTCGCCCAAGCCCCGAGTCCCGTGTATTAATCACACTAAGTTTCTATGCAGGTATTACTGGCACCTGCTCAACTGAAACCAGGAAGCTAAGCTACCCGCAGGGAACAACGCATAGCACACTCTCTGCTTTCCATGCTTCATGGGCTACCGGGTAAACACACTGGGCTGACTCCCTATACACGGTGTCCGTTCTGAGTCCACCTGGCACTAGGGGTGGCCTTGCCAAACACCCGTTTCTGCTGGCTGGGCCTTGCCAAGCAGACTAGCAGCCCCCTAACACCCCCAGGTGGCCAGGGGTTGAGGAACGTGTACATCACCCTCCTTGCTGCTGTTTGGAGTCAGTCATGAGCTACAACTGCTTGGACCCAGGCAGAACCTGTCGCCAATAGAGGTTTGGAGAATGACATCTGGTTGGCCCGAGTGAAGTCCTAAGACTCACCCCAGATTGGAGCATTTACCCATTGGGTCACAGGTTGCCTGGGGTGGCTTCCAGTCTCTGGTAGAGGGTACAAATGAGCAGAGGAGGGGGTGAGGCAGGTACCAAAAGGAGGAGAGGGTAGGGGAGAGCCCGTCACCCTGACCTTCATCTGACTTTCCATTTTCAGTGACTTGGGGAATTATGCTTGGATGTCACCCCATTGTTTGCCCTCTTCCCCTTGCTACCGTGGAAGTGAGGAACACCACTCCTTCCCCAGGCTCCTGGATATCACACGCGATTGTGCCGACTTCGGGGCTAAATGTGTTGCCTGGCGACCATGGGAAATCCACTGTGCCACCCGTGTAGAGCCACACCCGGACTGCTGCTTGAGCGTGCAGCCCACAGGCTAAGAAGGGAGGGGTTTGACATTGTTAAAAGGTTGAAGCAATGCAAAGAAAAACACGCCCTTGCTGCACAGGAAAGATATGTGAAATTCGAACGTCAGCGTGTGGAGAGTTTTATGGGAATACAGCCCCACACGCCAATGACCTCTTGCCTGTGCACTGTTTCTTCTACATGTGACTGTGGTTCTGTTCTAGAAAATTCCAGATGCTTCTCTTCCTGGTTCCTGACTCCCTGTGACCCCTTGCTCTCCTCCCCGCATGTCCAGGTCCCCTCCTAACTTCCTCTGCATCCCCTTCATGCACCCAGGACATCCTTATCATCCTCTCCCGGGTGTGGGTGGTGATGGGTGTCCCCATCCCTTAACACCTACAGCGAAACCAGGGTATGTTTCTGAATAAAATAAGGAATTCTGCCGCCAGCTTTTACTGTGACCCATTTCTTCTATCAGCATGTCATGTCCCAGTCCACTCACCTTCCTGCCTGCAAACCCCAAAGATTTCAGAAAGGTCTCCAATGAATCATTGATCTTCACCATTAAAAAAAAAAAAAAAAAAGGTTTTTTCCTTGGGGTTTTATTTCTCTACAAGCACTTGGAGAATATGGATGGCATGTCTGAACAAAGGGAAGAAATTGAACCTGAAACTAAGAAGCAAATAGAGTATCTTTCGAGCATGGGAGGAGACAGTGAGTATGGAAATGAAAGGCCGATCGTAGAAGTCAGCTGGAAAGGCTTAGTGGCCATGAGCAATACCCAGGTTAATTAAAACAGCAAGAACAATCAAAATGCCTGTCATAATAAATACTCATAACCCAATGTGAGAAAAGACCCATTTTTTCACTGTGCGGAGCCCCTTGTGTATCCAGTTTCCCTCAGTCTCCTTCAGGTCTCGCTTTTGCTTTTCAACATGGGCTCGCACCTGGGCCAGGAACTCCCCACTTTCGGCCCCGACACCGCCTCTGTTGAATCTCGCTGCAGCTGAGAAGAGGTCGTTGCTGTAGAAGGCACCGTTATGGTCCATCTCCAGCCCACGGACCACAGCCATCAGGTCCTCCAGCTGCGCCCTCTGCTCCTGCCCAGTGGCCCTGTTGTTGAAGCCGCAGTACCGGCCCCCACACTCCTGGACCAGGCTCCGCAGGCTGAAGTTGTCCGAATGGGCTACATAGTCAGCCAAGGACTCGTTCTCTAAGTCCTCCTTGTGGGTGAAGAGGACCACCATGTGTCTCACGGCTTCTGCCCCAAAGACCTCCTTCACCCTCCTCAGTGCCACCGTGTCCTGGGCAGTGAAGCGGCCCAGCTGGGTCACCAGCAGCAGCACGTGGGGCCCTGGGGCCAAGAGCAGGTAGCAGTCCCTGATGTCCTCGTACATCTCTTGGTCCTGGGCCTTGGCCTCAAAGATGGAGGGTGTGTCAATCACCAGGATGTTCCTCCCATCCCATGTGCCTGTGGCCTCACCGCACCTCCTGTTCACAGTCTGGGGTGATAACCTGGACTCAAACACATACTGGCAGAGGATACTGTTCCCAGTGGCACTTTTCCCGCAGCTGGACCTGCCCACCAGGAGGATCCTCAGCGAGGATGATGATTCTGACCTGTGGTCTTCTCTGCCTGAAAAAGAGATTGTTTCTTACTAAGCTAGTGATGCTTAAGGTGTGTCAGACATGGACCCTCAAGGTGTCTCATAAAAACCATGGATCTTTGTCCCAGAAAACCTGTCATACCTAAATACATGCGGAAGTATGCAGATGACTTTAGGAGATCCCTAAGTCTACATAGGGAGCCCATGTTGGTGCCAGGGCCCCCAGTAGGAGCTGCCACACTGAGGAGGATGGACCAAGCCCTTCATGGAGAACAGGGAAAATACACTTTCTCTGAAAGAAAAGGGGTCCCTGTGTATTTCCAGACATGGTCCCGAGGCCAGTGCCACGCTAAATGAATGAGATTAGAGGAGGCAGATGAGACGTCACAGAGCAGGACACAGCAGCACCGGTTTTCACCCGCAGACTCCTAGTCACACCTGTGTACACGTGCTCAGCACATTTACCTGAACTTTGGGAGGAAAGGCAGCCCGTCCTGTGGGGGCCAGGCGGGGAGGGGAATGAGGGGAAGGTAAAGAATGAGTGAGGCTTGCCTACTCGTCCTTCAGCTTGAAATCAGTGGCTTTCTGGCAGCCGGTTTGAGGGGAGGGACTGGCCCCTCCTGAGAACTTGGAGCCTTTCTTACCTTCAGACACAGTTCCATATTGGGTCTTTGGACAGACTTCCATTCTCTTCTGGAATAAAAGCAGAAAAAAGAATAAAAAGCAAGTGTCCACCTGGGGTCTGGTAAAGCCGGAGGGCACCTCCAGTTCAGACTCCTGAGACTAATTGTCCAGGGAGGAGCCCTTTCCACCCCTAACTCCCCAACTCACACCGAACTTGCAAATGCCCATAAGTAACTCAGCAGAGGAGCAGATGGCACTGCAAGGCATGTGACCACCTTGCATGTGGCTGTTTTCTCAGCTTGCAGGACACCAGGAAACATGTTACACATCTCACTTGCTTGTGCCCATCAAACTGGAGAAGGCATGAAATGAAGGAAGCATCTGTTTCATTCATCTCCCTTCATTTCATTTATGTTACTTTTAGGACTCTAAGTAGTCAAACTTGCTAGAAAAGCACTTCCTCTCCTGTCAGTTCTTGAAAGAGTCGGTTCTGGGTCCCACGGTCCATTGGAAGGCACATGGCACTTGCTTATCCTCCCTGCCACTGGGGATATGTGGGTGACTCGGAGGGGTTCGGGACCCAAAATGCTCAGTATTTCAATTAGGCCAATGTCATCGACAGCAAGCTGATATTTTCTCTGTTCTAGCCAGTTTGTTGTTAGCCCCTGAGCAGTTGGTGGAGAGCGGGGTGGGGTGCCCTGACTAAAGAGAAAGGGTCAGCACTCAGGACAAATTCAAGAGAGACTCACTTCCTTCTCAGTGTTTTATCACATGTTGTTTCTCTGGCTGGCTCTGAGGCCTATATCTTGTAAGAGTCACTATTTTGTATTCTAGTTCATTTATTTATTTTGAATTTTGATTTATTCTTAAAAAAAGATTTTATTTATTATTTTTAGAGAGAGAGGAAAGGAGAGAGGCAGAGAGGGAGAGAGACATCAATGCATGGCTGCCTTTCTCCTGCCTCCAGCCATAGACCTGACTGGCGACCTGGTTATGTGCCCTGGCTGGGAAAGTGGGAAGACAGAATGGAGGCAGATCCTTCCCCAAAAGACAAATTCCACTAATCTTTTCCAAGACGGGGCCAGTGCCAGGAGAGAGCAGCAGGCAGTGTGCAAGCAGAGGTCACAGCAGGGCTGATGGGGACAGCAGGAGGGTCTAGGTCAGGCAGCGCATTGAAGGAAATAATCAGAACGTAGCTCCCAGGTTTCAAATGATATGAGCCAGATTTTATGCCGATGATGCCTTATTGTAGCAAAGCAGGCAAAAGCTGGCTGTCTCATGCTGTCTTAGGAACATCTAACTATTTCCTGCCTGCCTTGCTCCTGAGTGTCTCCTTCCCCAGCCGCCACCGTTTCCCCAGTTCCTGGTATCAGAGCCCCTTGCTTTGTAGTTTGGCTCCTGTGACCTCTGGATAGTCTGGCAGAAGGCCCAGCGCTGTGCTGATTGCCTTGGACACAAGACTGTTAGCCATGCAGGGTCCCAGCTAGTGTCTGAGGAAAGGTGTCAGGGGTTCGGGGGGCGGGGGATGCGGTGGCTTCCACAAGGTCAAGACGATCTACACTCGGGGTGTCTCCCGTGGAAAATGTAGCTTACAGGGTGCGGGGCTAAGAAGTGAAGAGGACAAACGGAGAAGCCTGCCCCCGCCCAGCCCGGGCACCTGGGGAGGTTCAGTTTGCTCATCTGTCACATGGGATGAAAATACCCGTCCTGCTTCGTGAACCCCGACGAGACCCCTCGGAGATCCCGCGGGCTCAGCAGCAGGCGGTGGGCCGGGAAGCCCGGGGCCCCGGGGAGTGTGCCAGGCTGCGCGCGCGCGGGGCGGGCGTCCCTACACCCGTTGTCCCCACGACGCACTGGGGGTCAAAGCGTCAAGGTCCTCGGTCCCTTTCAGCGATGGGTGAGCCCAGCAGTAGGGAAACCTGGGTAGATCCGTGCCTGTGACTAGGACCCGCGGGCTCTCAGACCTGCAGGCACTGGGACCCTCTCCGGGGTCCCCTTACCCAGCGGGGCTCCGCGGGCGGGGGGCGCTGGGCGCGGTTCCAGCGCAAGGTGCGCGCTGGGCGCTCCCAGGAGCCGGCGGAGGCGGTTCGAGAGGCGCCTCGCGCGGCCGAATGTTCCCGACAGGCTGCAAGGAGCTAAGCAGACAGGGGCGCGCTGGGCCCGCCCGCGTTCCTCGCAGACCTGAGCAGGTCCTGGGCAACTGCGGCGCAGAGCAGCGGAGACAGTGCAGACGCTGCGTGTGGTTGTCCCCTGCCTGCGACGCTTTCCGGCAGAGCCTGCGGGCCGCTAGCTCCCCTCCCACTTCCTTTTCACTAGAGTGTGTCAAGATCACCAGGAAGAGGCTCTGAAGGCAGTGACGCGCCTCCTCCCCCCAAAGCCAGGTTCAGAAAACCGCCCTTGGGACCCTGAATAGTCCCTATGGGGCCCCAGCCACCGCTGTCCCTGGGCAGCAGCAACTGGCCAGCCCTGCACCCCAGGGCCCTTCTCAAGGCTCTGCTTCCAGAATGTTCCCGCTAGAGCGAATGCAAGAACATCTGAAGTCTAGGTTTAGTATTTTGTGCATCCTTTTCAAAACATTGTCAATGAAAAGGTGTGAGGAGTTCCTTTGGAAGAAGAAATAACGTCAGTGTTTTGAAAGTTACTCCTACTCCATCAGCAGTTAGACACAGTGGGTACTGAGAGACCCTAGAGAAAGCAGTAAGAGCTGGAATCTTGGGGAGTCTTTAGAATGGAAAAAAGTGCTCAGAGAACCTTCAGGAGGAAACAAGTAGCCCTGAAACTAAACGTGGGAGCCCCAAGTTCCCCCAGCAGTTAGGGTTCCAGTGCCTTTCCTCAGAGGCTCTGAGCTCTCAAGGTTGAACTGTCTGGTCATCTTCTTATTTCTGTGCACATGACACCATGCTGAATAAATGGTAAAATAAAGGAGTTGATTCCCTCCCGCACTAAAATAAGAGAGAGAATATTCCTACCAATCAGGGACAGACAGACATGGCTGGTCCTCTGAGGGCCCGAAGACGAGCTCCGAGGGCACAACTTGGATGGGCCCCCCACCCTCTGGCTGCCTCTTCTTTGCCACCGGGCAGACTAGCCCCCAGGAGACTTCTGGGGACTGGAGCACCATGTGCTGGTTTATTCTGGTGGCAGCTGGAGCAGAGCTGTAGCTTTGCCGTTAGTTAACAGGTTGCAGGTTGAAGGCCAGAGCAGTGAACACAGCAAAGCGAGATGGAGACCACGATATGTGGTCGGAGTCTCCCACATTCTCTCTGTCCATTCTAACCGTTGTTCTTGGCACACTTGCAAATCCAGGAAGCTCTACTTATAAGTGGGGGTGCTATTTTATACTGATTATTAAACAAATTGATTTATAGGATCGAACCACCCAATTTACATCAGTGAGGTTATAGGATCTAACCTGGAGCTCAGTGGGAAAAAAGTCCTTTCAATCATAGTCTGAAAGAATACTTGCCTAGGTGGAATGGTGGACTGCAGCCGCTTTATGAGACTCTGGTCCTATCTAACAGGAATGCCCATCACAGGAAGGTTCAATTTACTCCAGGAAAAGGAGGCGCAAAGCCCTGGCTGGTGGCACAGTGGATAATAGGCCGGCCTGTGAACCCAAAGGTCTCTGATTCGATCCCCAGCTAGGGCACATAACCAGGTTGCAAGCCAGGTCTCCAGCCAGGTGTGTACCCGGAGGCAGGTGAAAGGCAACCATGCATTGATGTCTCTCTCCTTCTCTGCATCTCTCCCTAGCTGTCTCTCTATTAATAAGAATTAAAACATTTAAAAATAGATCTTATTAATGATCTATTAAGAAAAGGAAAAGAGGCACAGCCTATTTAAATCCACTTGATCCTTTTAATGTACAACCGTTGAGTTCAGCTGGCTAATGATTTGTGGAGGATTTTTCCATTTATATACATGAGGGAAATTGGCTTGTAGTTTTCTTTTCTTTTCTTTTCTTTTTAAATTTTATTGTTGTTGTATTACATCCATCCCCTTTTTGCTCCCCTCTGTCCCCCTCCCCACCCACCCATTTCCCCAAAGTCAATCCCACCTGTTGTCCATGTCCATGGTTCCTTTATACTAGGTTCTTGTGTAAGCTGCTCCCCTTTCTTAACTCTGCCTTCCTCCTCCCCCCAACCCGTTTTCCCCTGACCACTGAAGGCCTGTTCATTGTATTCACATATTTGGTTCTGTTTTTCTTGTTGTTAGTTTTGCTCATTATTGTCCCGTAATGGGTGAGATCATATGATAATTGTCCTTCACTGACTGGCTTATTTCACTAAGCATAATACTCTCCAGTTCCAGCCACGTTGTTGCAAAGGGTACAAGTTCCTTCTTTCTTTCTGCTATATAGAATTCCATTGTGTATATGTACCAAAGTTTTTTGATCCAATCATCCACTGATGGGCACTTAGGCTGTTTCCAGCACTTGGCTATTGTAAATAGTGCCGCTATGAACATAGGTGTGCATAGGTTCTTAAGAATTGGTGTTTCAGGATTCTTTGGGTACAGTCCAAGTAGTGGAATTGCTGGATCAAAAGGCAGTTCCATTTTTAGTTTTTTTAAGGAAACCCCATACTGTTTTCCACAGTGGCTGCACCAGCCTGCATTCCCACCAACAGTGTATGAGGGTTCCCTTTGCCCCACATCCTCGCCAACACTTGTTGTTTGTTGATTGCTGATGATTACCATTCTGACAGGTGTGAGGTGGTATCTTAATGCAGTTTTAATTTGCATCTCTCTGATGACTAGCGATGTTGAGCATTCTTTCATATGCCTCTGGGCCCTTTGTATATCTTCCTCAGTGAGTTATCTGTTCAGGTCCTTTGCCCATTTTTTAATTGGGCTGTCTGTCTCCCTGGTGTTGAGTCACATGAGTTCTTTATATATTTTGGAGATCAGACCCTTGTCTGAGGTATCATTGGCAATTATGTTTTCCCATACAGTTGGTTCCCTTTGAATTTTGCTGATATTTTCTTTAGCTGAACAGAAACTTTTCAATTTGATATAGTCCTATTTGTTGATTCGTTCTTTGATTTCCTTTGCCCTTGGTGAAGTATCAGTAAACATTTTTTTGCGTAGGATATCCGAAAGTTTACTGCCTATATTTTTCTCCAGGACTTTTATGGTGGCACTGCTTATGTTTAAATCCTTTATCCATCTTGAGTTTATTCTGGTGTATGGTGTAAGTTGGTCATCTAGTTTTATCTTTTTGCATGTTGCTGTCTAGTTCTCCCAACACCATTTGTTGAAGAGACTGTTTTCACTCCATTGAATGTTCCTTCCCCCTTCATCAAATATGAGTTGACCATAGAGTCCTGGGTTAATTTCTGGGCTCTCTATTTTGTTCCATTGATCTATGTGTTTATTCTTATGCCAGTACCATGCTGTTTTGATGACCGTAGCCTTGTAGTATTGTTTGAAGTCCGGTATTGTGATTCCTCCTACCTTGTTCTTCTTTCTCAAGATTGCGGTGGCTATTCATGGGCGGTTTTGGCTTCATATAAATTTTTGAAGTATTTTTTCTATTTCTGTGAAGTCTGTCATTGGTATTTTAATTGGGATTGCATTGAATCTGTAGATTGCTTTGGGTAGTATGGACATTTGAATGATGTTAATTCTTCCCATCCATGAACATGGTATATGCTTCCATTTATTTGTGTCTTCCTTGATTTCTTTCTTCATTGTTCTGTAGTTTTCTGTGTAGAGGTCTTTGACCTCCTTAGTTAAGTTTATTCCTAGGTACTTTATTTTTCTTGTTGCTATGGTAAATGGGATTTTTTTTTTTTTTTTTTTTTTTTTTTTTTTTTTTTTTTTTTTTTTTTTTTTTTTTTTTTTTTTTTTTTTTTTTTTTTTTTTTTTTTTTTTTTTTTTGCGTTTGTTTCTGTTGTTTCATCATTGGTATACAAAAATGCTTTTGATTTCTGGATATTGACTTTATACCCAGCTAGTTTGCTAAATTTGCTTATTAGGTTGAGTAAATTTTTGGTGGAGCCCATCCAGTTTTGTATGTACACTATCATATCATCTTCAAATAATGACAGTTTGACTTCCTCCTTTCCAATTGGGATACCTTTGATTCCTTTTTCTTCTCTGATGGCTATAGCTAGAACTTCCAAGACAATGTTGAATAGAAGTGGAGAAAGTGGACAGCCTTGTCTCATTCCTGATCTTAGGGGGAAAGCTTTCAGTTTTTGTCCATTAAGTATGATGTTGGCTTCAGGTTTCTCATAGATGGCCTTTATGATGTTGAGGTATGCTCCCTC
>PVIW01007878.1:13927-67524 GCA_004026585.1 Noctilio leporinus | reverse complement strand
GTTCCCTACGGCGTTCACCCTCGCCACCCGCACTTCACTGCTGAGACTCCCAGTCACCAGGGAGCCTGAAACTGGCCCCGGTCAAAGTTGCCCCCCTGGGCAGAGCCGCCCCTGCCCAGAGCCGACCTCGGCCGGCCGGCCGGTCGGTCGGGAACGCCTCACCTACTGTCCTGCTGGCCTCCTCTGCCTCTGGGCTCTGCTCCCCTGTGTCCAGATGCTGCCCGTTCCAATCCCCAGGGTCCTGAAGACGTCTCATGCTCCTTATCCTGTCCTCTAGCTGCTTTGGTACTCGAGAACACCATCAGCACTGCTCTCTACTCTGTCGCCATCTTCCCTCCTCCCCCCCTCCTTGTTTTTTTAACATCTTGGTTCTTCATTCTGTTCTAGTTAAGAATGTTTATTCCTTCCTTATTTCTAAATTGTTGATTTGAGCCCTGGATTTCTTCCCTTCACTGTTGGTTCCTTGTGGATTTTTCACTTTTTCACTTAGTGTAGCCTTCATTTCTTCCCTTATGTGTTAGTCATACTCAATGAGTTTGCTGAGCATCCTGATAATCGGTGTCTTGAATTCTGCATCTGGTAGAATTCTGCATCTAATAGGTTAGCTACCTCTGCTTCATTTAGTTATATTTTCGGGGTTTTGTTTTGTTCTTTCATTTGGGCCATAATTCTTTGTCTACTCAATTTGGCAGCCTCTGTGTATTAGATAGAGTTGCTTTGATACCCTGTCTTAGTGCATCGATTAAGTTGTATGAGGTGGAGCCTTAGGTATTTGCCTGGATGGGGCAACCTGCTTCATAGCTTTGTGGCTCTGTATGTGGGGAAGGAATCAGAAATGGGACAATGCTGCTGCCTTGCTGCTGAAGGCTTATGTGGCACTTGTCCCATTTCCAGTCACTTCACCCCCTTCTTATTTGTTACTGGTGCCCTTCTAGCTGTTGCTTTGGTGGTGGTTCCCTGAATAGGTGGGTCATGATGGCCCTTTATTTATTTGTTTTTTAAAATATTTTATTTATTTATTTTTAGAGAGAGGGGAAGGAAGGGGAAAATAGAGGGAGTGAAACATCAGTATCTGGTTGCCTCTCATGTACCCTTAACTAGGGGCCTGGCCTGCAACCCAGGTATGTGCCCTGAGTGGAAATCAAACCAGTGACCCTTCGCTTTGAGGGCTGGTGCTCAGTCCACTGAGCCATACCGGCCAGGGCTATGGCCCTTTAAATATTCTTCTGAGAGACCAGCAGTTTCTTCTGCCACCTCAGTTCCCACTGGTTTTTACAGCCAGAATTATGAGGCTTTATTTTCCCAGTGCTGTAACTCTGGGCTGCTCAGTCTGGCCTGGGATTGGAATAGCTCACTCCCAAGATATGCTCCTAATTTTTATTCACCATACATAAACATGGGACCAACCATTCCACCTGCCATCACTGCTTCACCAAACTGCCTCATGGCCACCATACCACGTCCTCTCTGCCACAGCTTCCCATCTCCACCCCTCCTACCCATCTGGATAAATGTTTCTTCTTATTTTTAATTTAATTTTATTATTGTTGTATTATATCCATCCCCTTTTTACTCCCCTACGTCCCCTTCTCCACCCACCCACTCCCCCACAAAGTCAATCCCACTTATCATCCATGTTCATGGTTCTTCCATACTAGTTCCTTCACTAAACTGCTCCCCTTCTTTGCCTCCTCCTCCCCTCTGCCCACTGAAGGTTAATCCATTGTATTCATATATCTGGTTCTATTTTGCTTGTTTGTTTGTTTTGTTCATTATTGTCCTGTAAATGGATGAGATCATATGGTATTTGTTTTTCACTGACTGGTTTGTTTCACTAAGCATCGTACTTTCCAGTTCCATCAATCTTGTTGCAAAGGGTAGGAATTCCTTCTTTCTTTCTGCTGTGTACTATTCCATTGTGTAAATATACAAAAGTTGTTTGATCCAATCATCCACTGATGGGCACTTAGGCTGTTTCTAGCACTTGGCTATTGTAAATAGTGCTACTACAAACATAGGGGTACATAGATTCTAATGAATTGGTGTTTCAGGGTTCTTCGGGTATAGTAACAAGATCATTTTAAAGCATTCATAGTTAAAGTTGGTTCTTATCCATTCAGTTGCCCTATGTCTTTTGATTGGTGGATTTAATCCATTTACTTTTGTACCTGTGTTTCTGTCTGTCTCTCTGTTTCATCTTTTTAAAGCAGATCCTTTAGCATCTCTTGCAATGCTGGTTCAGTGGAGATGTATTCTTTTAGACTTCTTTTGTTTGGGAAACTCCTTATTTCACCTTCTATTTTGAATGACAGCCTTGCTGGGTCAAGTATTCTTGGCTGCAGGCATTTGTTTTTCATTGCTTGAAATTGAATATTTCTTCTTTAAATCCTTTGTTGCTGGACTTTCGTACTACTCAATTTTCTGGCAGTTCTGGGTGTTTTTTGTTTTGAGGTTGTTTGTGATCCTTCTTATGGTTGTGCAAGGAGATGAGGCATGTCTACTTATATCTCCCCCTTGATGAGAAGTCCCTTCTTTCTCCTTTTTATTAAACCAAACCCCTAATTCTTAAAAGCTTTCTAAAATTAATACCTTGCCCAAGAGGTTGTCATGAAGTGGCAGCTCTTGCCACACTGGGGCCACCTTCTCCAAGCTCAATATGTGGCAAAGGTTGGTGAGTTCCTCCTGTTCCAGAGACCCAGTGCCTGTTGTGTCAAAACTGTCAAACATCTCCTTGAGACAGGACTCATGCTGGTCGTGTTTCACTTTATCCATCCCATAGCCTACAGCTTTCACCTTCCATTGCCCTCTCCAATGCACCTGCATAGCCAGACACCTGCCTCCAGTGCTTGTCTCCAGGGCTAAGGCACATGTTGCCACCATGGGGACCATGGCTATGGGCATATTCAGGGCTCACAAGTACCAACTATAGCAGCAGGATAGCTGTGTCCAGCTCACTCAGCTCCTAGCTATGCCACACCATTCCCAAGTTCCTTAGGGATTCTGACCCACTGCCTGAATATGAGGCCCCTGAAAGCATTTTGTGATGTTTTCTTCTCAGCACCTGGTGGCATCTTCCCATGTCTGAATCAGAAGGTCCTCCCTTGGCAGGCCTTGTGATGAAAGCTCTCACCTAGGCCTCAGTGAAGACCTTTTGTCAGAACTTTCTGCCCAGGGCTATACAGGCTGCCAAGTTGTGCTGTTGCTCAGGTGGGATCCCAGTGAGAGTGGTCTGTTTACCTTTTGCTGCAAGAGGTATCTGGCCCTTCAGGATGAAAGGTGGGTGGCTCTGCACAAACTCAGAGGCAGCTGAGTGGCAGGCAAAACTGAAGGACTATGACAGCAGCCTTCCTAGGCCTGAATAGTTCAGCATTCTCTAGCTCTCACCATTACTTGTGTAGTCCCTCCTTACCTGGCATCATTACTGAGAAGTGGAACTAGAATAGCAAGATGCATAGAGAAAACCATTGAAGGAAGCAGGTGCCCAGGTCAACCTGAGTGGACCTCCTATGCTCCCACACATAGAGTCCCTGCAGTGGCAGAACCTATTGTTGGCAGGGCACCCAACCATGCTCCAAGTTTTCATTGTAGAGAAGAAATGATCTAGGGCTTGAGATACATTCCAGAGCTGTGAGATTAGCAGAGGGCCCTGTTTGGAGCCAGCCTGTTTATCCTGATAAAGACACAACAGGCTCACCCAAGAAGGAGGGCTCAGGAGAAAATTTTCTAAACTCCCTGACCCCTGGACTGCCTCCAGTTCAAAGTGTGCCTTCCCAACCACAGTTCAAGCCAGGCTCTCTTCATGCCCAAACTCTTGCACTTGTTAAATTGAGGAAAAGCCCTCTACCCTGGCATTCTGGAGCCTTCATGGTCTGGCTCAGCCTTTGTATCCCACCTTGTTTGCTCCTAGACTTCCTGAAGGATCCTCTGTTCCTCCTCCAACATACCCCATATTTTTTACCCAGCTCTCCTGCCCAGTCTAGCTCCCCGCACCCACCTCTTCTATTCTTCATCTGCCAGCATCTGACTTATATTCAAGATCCTTTTCAAATGTTGCCCCTCCTTCCCTTTCTCTTATTCCTTAAAACTTTGACCTTCTGGAGCCCTTTGCCTAGAGCTTGCCCATGGCATTTGCAACACTCCCCACTCACACCCCTACCCCTCACCCCCAAATGAACTCTAAGTTCCTTGAAGGTGGGAACCATCTTCATTGGTGTGCTTCCCCCATACCTACCTACCTTACCCCTAGAGTGCTCACAGCTCTTCAGCATGAAGGAAAGTGTTAATAAATCATAGATAAATGAACTCAGATATTAAACAGTCCTTGGGTTTATGATGCTGTGATAGGCTCTCTTCAGCTGACCTTTGTAGACAGGAAGTTCTGCCTTATATATAATTCCAACCTGTTTTGGTTCATTTTCATTCCAGGGAGGAGATGGGAAACAGTGGATTATCTTCCCTTAAATAACAACTCTTCTTAGGCTTGAAGGTTATTATTAAATCACCTTTGAGCCATCTTTCTTCTTCAGGCTGAATAATCCCCAGTTCTTTTCCTGGGGATTATTCCTTGAGAACGTTCCTTGAGAATGTTACTCCCTGCCCTAGAATTACCTTGGAAACACTTGCGATTTATCTCTCCAACTTCTCCATACTTGAGAAGGAAATAGAATGAATTGAATTGAGGGCCTACTCTTGCCTCCAAACACTAAATTTACTTTTTCTAGAAACCAGCTGCTTTTCACCCATTTTACAGGTTAGGAAACAAAAGCTCAATATGGTTGACAGAGTTGCTCTATCTCAGCACTATTAACACTTTAAACTAGATAATTCTTTGTTGTGAAGATGTTCTGTGCACAGTAGGACAATTAGCAGCATCACTGGTCTCTACCAACTTGACTCCAGTAACAAACTCACCCTCCCAACTGTGGCAAGCAAAAATGTCTCCAGACATTACCAAATGTCCTCTGGGAGACAAAATCACCCCCATTTAAATACCACTGGGTTAAGAAAAATTTCCAGCAATCAACTTTTAAGTAACAGAGACTAAATAAATTCAGGTCTGTCCAATTCAAAGAATTTTCTGTCCCCTACTCCCACATAATTCCTAAGACAGAGTCTTCCCTGGGAAACTAAGAAGAATGTCATTATGTTCTTTCCTTTTATCACTACCTTGCCAACATTTAATATTCTATATGTGTCACTGGGGACAACTAATATATTACTCTGCTCCAAGTCTAACCCTACACTCTGTAAGTTACCCATAGTTAATTGGAAAGCATAAGTTTGGCTCTACTGTTACCTTTTTAATTTCTTAGGGTTGCTAATTTCAGGCCTACTGAGGGTACCTAGAACAAAGAAAATAGCATCCTCTTTCTCCTTTAAGATCAAAATTCTAACCTGGGAGCTGGACATGCACAGGAGCAGTTCCAATACTTACTTTGAAGTGCATAGACCATTTTTGTACCCTAAACAAACTATTAGAAAGTAGGAACACTAAGTCCATTGAATAGTTGTTTAATTTAGCAATGTCAAGCAGTCAGTTTAAGAAATCAGCTGAGGACAGTCTTTGGCACAGTGGAGACACTGCCATAAAGCAAAGCAGACAACTTCTAGCCAAGTTGGAGGCATAGGTGGATACCTGCATCTCCCTCCACAACTAAGAGGGAATGCAACTATCTCAAAACTGGAGAAAATCAGAAGTTCCAGAAAATCAAGCTGCATGGAAATCCAACAAAAAAAGATATTAAGAAGAAATACCCAGACAATTAGGAGGGGCAGAGCCAGGATAGGGAGGATGCAGTGTGGCAGTGGTGACAGCAGTAGAGGTGGCGATAGCAGCTGTGGATGGTCAGCATAAAGCACAGCCACACATTTTTAAAAAGTAAGGAAGAACACCTGTCAACCACTCCCAGCACCAGACCAGACCTGACTTTGAAGCTCACAATTCCAGCACCAGGGAAAAAAATAAGGCTCATTACTTCTGACTATGAAGAACTAGTGGGAGTTGAGATGGAAGGGAAACTGCTGGTCTCTCAGCAGAGTCTGTTTGTTTAAAGGGTTCCCACAGTACTAGAACTACCAAAGAACTACCCACTTTAGGAACCATGGCCAGGGCAACATTTAGAGAGGCACCAGTCCTATACCAGAAGTGGAAGAAATGCCTAGAAAAGTGATGAATACTGAGCAAGTGGCATTGTTCCCTCTCAGATCCATCCCTTACTGATGAATACCTTACAAATGTAACAGATGTGACAGCTCTATCTAAGACACAGAGGCAAAAACAGGAGCCTGCCAAGTTGAGGAGACAGAGAAGTATAGTCCAAAAGAGGGAACAGATCAAGCTTCCAGTGGGAGAACTAAGCAATAAGGAGATAGCCAAACTAACAGATTTGGAGTTCAAAATTCTGGTGATAAAGATGCCCAGAGACTTGACAGATATGCTTGAGTACAGCAAACACATAAGGGAAGAAGTAAAACAGGAAAATTCACACAAAACCAATGATGAAGGGAAGGAGATCAGAGTTAAAAATCAATGATTTGAAACCTAAGGAAGAAGTAAACAGTCAAGCAGTTCAGAATGAAGAAACAAGAGTTGGAAAAAATGAAGAGAGGTTTAGGAACCTCTGGGACTACTTTAAATGTGCCAACATCTGAATCATAGGAGTGCCAGAAGGAGAAGAGGAAGAGCAAGAAATTGTGAAAAAATAATGAAGGAAAACTTCCCAAATTTGGTGAAGGAAATAGACATACAAGTCCAGAAAGCACAGAGACCCAAACAAGTTGGACCCAAAGAGGACTACACCAAGACACATCATGATTAAAATGCCAAAAACTAAAGATAAAGAGAGAATCTTAAAAGCAGCAAGAGAAGAGAGTTACCTGCAAAGGGGTTTCCATAAGACTATAAGCTGATTTCTCAAAAGAAACTTTGCAGGCAAAAAGGGACTGGCAAGAAGTATTCAAAGTGATGAAAAGCAAGAACCTTCAACCAAGATCAATTTATCCAGCAAAACTATCATTTGGAATGAGAAGGGCAGATAAAGTGCTTCCCAGACAAGATAAAGATAAAGGAGTTCATCATCACCAAGACTTTATATGAAATATTACAGGAACTTATGTAAGAAAAAGAGAATCAAAACTATGAACATTAAAATAACAACAAACACAGCTATCAACAACAGAACCTTAAAAAAGAAACTAAACCAAAAAAACCAAAAACAAAAAAAACACACAACCAGAATAGGAATAGAATCATAGATATGGGGGTGATTTGGAGGGTTAACAGCTGGGAGGGGGATTAGGGAGAAATTGGGAAATGGTGGAGGAATTAAGAAGCATAGTTGGTGGGTACAAGGTAGACAAGAGGAAATTAAGAACAATATAGGAAAAGGTGAAGCCAAAGAACTTATATGCATGACCCATGGGTATGAGCTGGCGAGGTGGGGGCGGATTGCTAGAGAGAAGGAATGTACTGGGCACAGGGGAGCAAGGGGAAAGGAAATTGGGACAACTGTAGTGACATGGTCAATAAAATATACTTTCAAAAACCAAAGCAGACAAATATTGTGCACTGCAAATTTGATGGGGATGTGAGTACTGATGACACACACAGAGTAATGGAACCATGTATCCACATATTGCATCTGTTATTCTGTGCTCCAGACTGGCCTGGGGACAACATTCTGCTCTGAGGCAAGTTTCCTATTCCCAGTTTCACTTCTGTTCCAGGTGCCAATGGTAGGGGGGAAAGCCAGGTTTATACATGGTGAACTTCTTCACTTATTCATCTGAAACTACATCAGGCCTATTGCAGCTTCTTCATGTCTATGAAAATTAGACCTACCCTTCAAGATGCACTTAAATGCTATTTCCAGTCCTCTCTTCTTCAACCCCCAACACCCCCTTTCTACTCTGGCCAAAGCAGTCTGTAAGTCTTACAGCTTGCTATTTTATAGAAATTTTATTCTCATTAATTCATTCAACATATATTTTTTGAGAATCAACTTTGTGCCAGGCACTATTCTAGGAATTGGGGATGTGGCAGCTTACAAAACAGACAAACATCCTCATATTCATTCTTTTTTTTTTTTTTTTTTTAAGATTTTATTTCATCATTTCCAGAAAGAGGGGAAGGGAGAGAGGCAGAGAGGGAGAGAGACATCAACGTATGGCTGCTTTTCACCTGCCTCCAGCCACAGATCTGACTGGAGACCTGGTTTGCAACCTTGTTATGTGCCCTGGCTGGGGAATCGAACCTGCGACCTCTGGGTTCGCAGGCCGGCACCTTATCCACTGCGCCACCAGCCAGGGTCATATTCATTCTTGTTAGGAGAAGCTGATATTCTGGTGTCGTTATTTCTACCTGAATTTGTTTGCCTAGTGCACTTCATCATGCACTCTAGTGAGTACAAGAAAAGATGTTCATCATTAGTCATCAGGAAAATACAAATTAAAACCATAATTAGATATTAATATACACCTATTAAAATGTCTATAGTCTTCAAAAAAAGTAAAAATAACATTCTGAGTGTTCAAAGAATGTGAAGCAATACATGTGCTCTGTATGGCCCATGAAGTGGACTATCATCTGTTACTGGTGAAAGTGTAAAATGGTACAACAATCACTTTGTAATAATAGGCAGTTTCTTAAAAGGTTAAACATAGACTTATCATACAATTCTATTTCTAGGTATTTAATCAAAAGGAATAAAAACATGTATTGACCCAAAGACATATGTATATTAATAACAGATTTATCTGTAATAACAAAAACTGGAAATAACCAAAATGTCCATCAACATATGAATGGATAAGCCAATCAGATTGTAGCTATACATTCAATGAAATATTACTCAAGAAAAAGGAAAGAAATGAACTACTCATATAAGCAACAAAATTGATGAATCTCAAAATGTTATGCTGAGTTCAAGAAGACAGATATTAAAAAGTATAGGCAATATGATTCATTTTTATGTACATCTAGAAAAGAGAAATATAATCTATAGTGACAAGAAAGGAAATTAATAATTGCCTAGGACCAGAAGTGATGAGGAATTGACTAGGAAGGAGCTTATGGGTAATGAAAATGTTTATATCTTGATTGTGGTAGTGGTCACACGAAGATAAACATTTGTCAAAACTCACTGAGTTATGCTCATCAAAATAGGCCTATAAATTGCACCTCAATAAAGTTGGGAAAAGATGTTTTATAAGGTTATAATGAACAACTTTAATTTTGGATTTAAATGATACAATTAGTTAATACCACTTAAATCTAACCCAAATTTAGAATAAAAAGAACAAATGCCAAACGCTAAAAGAAGAATGTGTGTGCATACACACACACATACATACGCACGCACACATGAAGATACTATTCTGAAAGACTATCCCAGGGACCTAGGAATACATGAATGTTGTTCCTAAAGAGATTCCTTAAAGAAATGGAATATATATAGGAAGAAGACAGACAAAATATGTTTTTATCAGCCATGACTTTGTCCCCAAGTTCCACTGCTGAACCATGGTAAGCTAGACTGAACCATGTCGAAGGTTTCATTTACTAAACCAGGTGGAACTGAATGCTATACAACCAAATGAGTCCCCACTCCTGTTCCTGCTCCTGTTCCATTGCCCAAACCCAAGACTCTGTACTTACTGTTTCTGTGTAAGCCACACCCACCAACATCAGAACAAAAGGGGTCAGAGACAGGCACTCACCCACTCATTTTTATTTCATTCCCTACAGTGTGACCCACTGACATGAAGTAAATCTAATCCATGTTCAGATTGTTTTTACTCTAAAACAGTGCTCACAAATTCAAATTTCTACTAGGGCCTACCTGGTAAGGCAAAAAAAAAAAAGTGAAGTGAGCCCACAGTGAGAGAAAGAGAGTGGTGAGGACTGTTATAAGTCCATTTTCGCACATGTTCTGTGTGAATGGAGAACATCCTTCTTTGGAGCTAGCCCATCGTTGGCCTTTGGGAATGTAAAACCAGTGTTTTCAAGTCTCATTTGTTAAGGGAAGCTGAAATTTCATACTTTTATTTGAACTGTCTCAATTTTAAATATCTGAAGCAAGTTTTAAATGTTTTCAACATGATATGAGCCAAATAAAACATGTGCTCTGACCAAAGCAGTGAAGAGCCACTAGGTTTTGAAGCTAGCATTCTCTTGAGACAATGGTGATAACCAAGGGCTACATTCCCAACTGAAAGAATACAGTTTAACTTCACAGTCAAGACATGAATATTCTATTTAATGTTTCCAGCAAGTTGTTTTCTAGACATCCTTAAAATCTCCAATGACTGAGAGATTAACCATTCCATCATGGGATGGTGTGCTCTTCCGCTGACTCCATTCAGCTGGCTCTGACCATTTCTTTGGGACTCAGCCAAGATGTTATTTATTCCAGGAAGCTTTCCCTGATTCTCGATATCTAGATTGGAGATTCCTAACGTATGCTTCCACAGCTCTCTAGAGCTCCATATCTCAACAGTTTTTACACCATGTTATTTATCTTCCAATGCTGAGAGCTCCTGAGAACAGGGCTTGTAAATACAGTGACTAACACACTCAGTAGGTATATTAGCTAGCCCTACTGCTATGCAGTCACTTATTATTGCAAGTGACAAAAATCCATCAGACTAAGCTTAACTATAAAGGATATATGCTCCATTAAAGTGACCAGAAAGACACATAAGACTGGATTCAGGTATGACTGAATCAAGGGTTCACACAATGTCAGCCCTGCCCTATCTCACCCCACCTCCCAGCTCACTATCCTCTGCACATTGGCCTCCAGCTCCACTCAACATTCATGTGGCAGCAAGATGGTGGTGAAAGAGAGATGATTGAAAAAGTACTATATTAGCTTTGTGTGGATGAGGAAAGAGAGACACAGTGACTTGCTCCAATTACACAGCTATGAAGTGGAGGAGTGAAGAGACAAAGGAAGAAGCTTACTACTTTCTATAACCTGTGTATTAAACACTACATAATTTTGCCCAAGATGTACCTGTTTCTTGATTACCTCCAGGTATGGACTCTTATGGTCAGACAACCTTTGTCTAAATATACAATTTCCTGCCCCAAATAGCATATAATGCTGGAAAGAGAACAGAGTAAGTGAAATTAAAAAAAGAGAATGGGAAACAACATACACACAAGATACAAACCATAGCACAAATTACTCCCAATACCTGGAGGAGAGCAAAGTTGTCTGTCCTTGGCTGTATTTTCTGAGAGATTTCCCTTGCCTGCTGTCTTCCATAACTACTTTTGAAGTCAGTACTGGGGACAATGCAGCCTCTGGAAAGTAGCTCTCTACTTAATGAGGTAGTGGGGACCTGAGGAATGCCTAGATGATGGTGTCTTACTTAATAGATTATTTGATAGCTTTTGTGTTTCTCTTATAGAATAATTCTCTCAGGTCTTTAGAAGGCTTTTGGTGTTTGCTTCTGTTCTGCTCCATAGGTTCTTTGCCTGAAGCCAGAAATCTTGCTCAGGCATAGGCACTGCTCTGCCCATCTTCTAGCCCACAGATTCCTGGCCTCCATCCTAGACTCCAACTCCACCTCCACAAGGTCATTTGGAACAATGGCTTGGGCATGGGAGAGGATTATTTGACTCCATGGTCCCATCTGCATCCCCTTCATTGAGCAGGTTCTCATCACATGACATGACTGGGAACGGTCTAAGGAAAGAGTGTGTTCCCAGGTCCCAATCTGATTTCTGCAGTTAGAAAAAGACAAATTAGTTTTCCAACCATGCAGGCCTCCACATTTCTGGATTCTCAGCTGTTTTAGATTTTAGGTCATAGGAAGAAGATGACTCTCTTAGTCAATCCTAATATAAATGCCCTCTGCTTTCAAGTGTACCACTTTCAACCTAAGTATGTCACTTCCCATTAGGACCATAGTGAAGACCACTTCCTGTGACAACCTTTCAGTCAGGGCATGTGAGTCCCTCTGCCCGGTGCCCCATGTCACTCATGTGGTCTGACACTTGCACACCCCTACTCCTGGAACTAACATCTGTATCAGTTTTGTTTAAGAGTAACAAAAGACCCCTGGTTGGTGTGGCTCTGTGGACCAACAGCTTGCAAACCAAAGAATTACTAGTTTGATTCCAAGTCAGGGCACATGCCTGGATTGCAGGCCAGGTCCCCAGTTGGGGGATGCTCAAGAGGCAACCATACGTTGATGATTCTCTCCCACGCTTTCTCCCTCTCTTCCTCTCTCTCTAAAATAAACAAACAAATAAATAAATAAATAAATCTTTAAACAAATGGAATAACAAAAGAAACAAAACTATCCTAAGTGTAAAGAAATGTTATTGACTCATAGATCTGTGAAGTTCTGGTCTGGCTCCATGCACAACTGGATTCAGGGCCTTAAACAATGTCATCAGGATGTGGTCACTCTCTGTTTCTTAGGTCAGCTGTGTTCTACAGTTTGATTCTGTCTCAGGATCCCTGTGGTTAGCAGCATGGTTGCCCACACTTGCAGACCTATGTTCTCACCATTTAATGTCCAGCAGGTTAAAGACAGAGGTTTTCTTCTCCAGTAGTCAAACAAAAACTGCAAGGCCACTCTCATTGGACCACACTTGTTATATGTCCTTCCTTAACTAATTGCATTGCCCTAAAGATGTCATACTCTGATTGTCCAGGCCTGATCACCTGCCTCCTCTGGAGATCAAGTCAGTGCTACCTAAAGAAACAAAATAAGGAAGGAGGATTTCTTCAGAGGGAAACTGGAGAGAAGTTACCTCCTACAGGGCCAGTGGAGGCTGGGTGACCAAAACAACAGAAGGCCTTACATATATTTAATGAACATACATTTAATCCACTTGGGACTACTTCCTTTTTTTTTTTTTAATTTTTTTAATTTTATTGTTGTATTACATTCATCCCCTTTTTGCCCCCCTCTGTCCCCCTCCCCACCCAATCACTCCCCGCAAAGTCAATCCCATCTGTTGTCCATGTCCACGGTTCCTTTATACTAGGTTCTTGTCTAAGCTGCTCCCCATTCTTGCCTCTGCCTCCCCCTCCCCCCATCCCCTTTCCCCCTGACCACTGAAGGCCTATTCCCTGCATTCATATACTTGGTTCTGTTTTGCTTGTTGTTAGTTTTGCTCATTATTGTCCCGTAATGGGTGAGATCATATGATATTTGTCCTTCACTGACTGGCCTATTTCACTAAGCATAATATTCTCCAGTTCCATCCATGTTGTTGCAAAGGGTACAAGTTCCTTCTTTCTTTCTGCTATATAGAACTCCATTGTGTACCAAAGGTTTTTGATCCAATCATCGATGGCACTTAGGCTGTTTCCAGCACTTGGCTATTGTAAATGCTTCTAAAAATAATCAATTATCCCTTTAAAAGATAGTCATTACCAAAAATCATTCATTCATGATATCCTGTGATAAAGTCAACTAAATGAAGACTTTTAAATTATTTAGACTTTTAAAAGGTGTTATCAGCACCACTGACTGTTAAGTCATTCTGTTATAATATATGATATATTTCCGCCCCCCTATTTAATACGAGCCAGCAAAAAAAAAAAAAGACTGTTCCTAGAACCTATTTACCATTAACAGTGAATTCTCAATGACCTGTATGTGGCAGATTTTCTGGCTTATCCAGGTCAGTTGTTTAACCACTGCAGTCTCCTGGCATTGCAGGGTTCCAAGCAGAACCAGTTCCATCACTCAACAAGGCCTTGCCCCATTTCCATAGACTGAATTGTGTCTTTCCAAAGTGCACATGTTGTATCCCTAGCCTCTAGAGTTACTATATCTGTAGATAGGACTTTTATGAAAGTAATTTAAGTTAAATTAAGTCAGTAGAGTAGAGCCCTAATGCAATAGGATTGGTGTCTTTATAAGATAAGGAAATGCATGCACTAATGAAAGGCTGTGTGAACACAGAGCAAAAAGGTAGGCTCTTACCAGGAATCAGCACCTTGATCTTGGATGTCCACTTTCTAGAATTGTGATAAGCGTTTTCTGTTTACCATAGCCTGAGATGACCCATATTGAAGCCATTAGATAGTACATGTGTGGAAGGTCACTTTAATATCTGTCAGTCCATGGTTGGGTGGGGAAGAGGACAGAGGGAAACAAAAAGGGGATGGATGTAATACAACAACAATAAAATTAAATTAAATAAAAAATATATACTTGTCAGCCCAACTAAAGCAGACATAGGAAAACAAATCCATTCTTGGCAGGAGGAAGCAGGAAGTAGGGTTGCAGTAGGAGACCATGACAATCCTCCAGGGCCAGGCCTGATTAGATAGATGTGCACATCCATGCACAGAACTTGGTATAAACCAGAGCCAGTGAACTAACTGTTGCTATCATGAACTTCTTCCAGTGCTGCTTAGAATCTGTCTTAGGTTAAATTACCTCAAAACGGACTCAGAGAAAAAGAAGCAATTACAGGTATTTATTAGGGAAGTGCTACCTGGAGAAATTAATCAGGTAGTGGGAGCAGTTAGAACAGGGAAAAGGAAGAAACCTCACAAGGGTGTGATTTCAGTAATGTCCCAACCTCAGACTGATCCTATGGAAATATCTAGAGTGTAAATGACAGCACAGAATTTTTTCCCATCTACTGGGCTTTTGTACTACTGCCCCAGAAATGGTGGGTGAAGGTGAGGGGGTTGCCAATTCCCAGGTACTCAGGTGAAGTGGCATTAGGAGACCCAGAGAAGTCCTCCAAAGGCTGCATGTATAGCTGTGAGCAGTGAGGCACACAGCAGGGACACTGCAGCATAGAAGCATAGGAGGGAGACAAGGGGATTTAGGCACCTGCTATTTCCACTACCAAAACAAATGCACTGAGATGTTGTGTTAACTCACCTGCCTTGAGCCCCACAGAAGCAGGTGCAAAGGAACTGAAGTTCCTAAGTCTGAGCTGTTTCCCTTCCAGCTCTCCACATTCGATTCCTGGGGTGTGGCCTTTCCTTGGTTCTATTGCTCCAGGCTGCTCCAGGGTGGAGACTGGGCTGACTCTCTCTGGCAACTGCTCTCTCAGTCCTTCATCCCAGCCCAGGGCCCCACTGACCAGCAAAGAAGAACATCCTCACCTCCCTTGCATGTGCTGCTGTTTGCTTTCTATATATTAAATCACGTCACAGATCATTAAGCATATTGTCACAGAATGGAGCTGGCCTGTGCATTTGCAACAGGTGGGTGCTTTTCCACTGCTGAGAGGGGAAGTGCCACTGCCTTTTCCTTAACTGTCAGGAGTCACACCCCTCCAGAGACCCAAGGCCAGCATTCCGCCCTGTTCCCTAGACTCACAGGGTGAGCAGAATTTACCAATACATCTATCCAGCAGGGGCCCTTGCACAGACCGCAACTTTACTCAGCTGGTTCAGAAGCTAGAAACAGGAGGACCTGCCAAAGAGCTATCCAGCTGAAATCATCTGATGGCAAACATGGGATGAATACATACTCAGGGCCTCAACATGGGTAGACTCAGCTCCATCTTCCAGGGTCATCTCCTCCCACCCCTGCCTCTGGGCAGGACCATGCTTTCTAATAGGAGAATCTCAGTGTTTTCTAACACTATCTCATAATTATCAGCAAAACCCCTTGCAGTTCATATTTTTATTGGCCTATTTTAGAGAATAGCCAGAAAAGTCCAAGGTCACCAGCTGAAAAGTACCAGAGGCTGGGTTTCAAACCCAAGTCTGTCTGAACTTCAAGCTATATTCTTTGCCTTTCAGTTGAGTTTCCCCCTCTGTAGTCCTGTTAAACAGTCCTCAATATAACACTTAATAACATCTAAATCAACTTCTATTTGTAACTTAAGCCCACTTTCTCTTTCTTTTATGAAATCTGCCTTCATAATCAGTTTTATTTACTATTCGATAGATGTTTGCTCAACCTACTGCTTTTCCTTTTCCAGATATACTTTTATGTTTGTTTTAAGACATATGAGAGAAAAAAGGAGGGGAAGAGAAAAGGGGAGAAGAAGGGATTATGTGGTAGACAGAATAATGTCCCCACCCCTTAAAAGTGTCCACTTCCTTGTTCTCAGTAATTACAAATTATTACTTTGCACAGTAAAAGCGACTTTCAAAGACTGTTAAGGATCTTGAGATGGGAAGATTATTCTGGATTATTTCAGTGGACCCAATATAAGGGCAAGGGTCCTTACAAGAGGATGGCAGGAGTGTGGCAATGAAAGCAGAGATCAGAAAGAACAATTCAGTGATGCTACTTGCTACTTTGGTGCTTTTGAAGATAGGAAAGGGCCTGAAGGCCTCTGGAAGTTGGAGAGGGCAAGGAAATGAATTTCCCTGTCAGAGCCTTCAGAAGAAACACAGCTCTGCTGACACCTTGACTTGAGCCCAGTGAGACTGATTAAGGACTTCTAATTCTTAAACTGTAAGAGAATAAACTCATGTTGTTTTAATCCACTTAGCCTGCAGTTGTCACAATGGTGATAGGGAATTTATACATGAGGTTAAAAGGAGAACACTGTATAAATATTCAAGAATCTACAGGTGGAAAATTGCCATAGAATCATAGCATCTGGTCACTGAAAAGAATCCTTAGAAATTACCCAACCCCATTGTCTCACTTTATACAGGATTAAAATGTTATATTGAACCCTGGGTGGTGTGGCTCAGTGGATTGAGTGCCAGCCTGGGAACCAGAGGGTCGTAGGTTCTATTCCTGATCAGGGCACATGCCCAGGTCCACAGCTGGGGACACACTAGGGGCAGCCACACATGGATGTTTCTCTCCATCTCTTTCTCCCTCCCTTACCCTCTCTCTAAAAATAAATAAAATCTTTTTAAAAATGTTATATTGATAATTTCACTGTACCATTTATATATAAAATGGGCATATCAAAGGCTATATCCCAGAAGTTTGTGAGTCATAAAAGAATGTATGTCACCTAAGCTATTGTCACAAAAATAAGAAACCCGAGGAGGTTAAGATTGCCCGAGTTCACATATCTAGCTGGCAATGAAGCCAGGCCCCTGTTAACCCTCTCCAGTGTTCTCCACACTTAACAGTCCATTCCATCAGTGACCAAATAGATATTTGTTGAACTAGGAGTCTATAGCAAGAGGAAGTAGGAAAAGTTCCTCAAAACATTGCCATGAGTCCCCTAGAGCCAGGTCTCAGGAGCCCTGAATGACATCAGCGGAGCTTAACCTTGCATGCTTGTGCAGATACATATAGGCAAGCAACACTCTCCCTTCTTCCACAATTCAAATAGTTTCCCCATACCTCATGCCTCCTCCTTCAGGAAGTTTTCCCAGATATACAGAGGAAAATCATCTGCTCCTCAGCTTTACATTTCTGGACACAGCACTACTTAATGTTACCCTAAACACTCACCACACTATGCTACCTGCTCTCTGTACATCCTTGCCCCATCTTTTGTCTGTATTACAGGCCTGTTGAGTGACTGTGATCCAGAGCCTAAATCAATGGTGTCCCCTTGGCACAAAACCTAGCCAGCACCCTGTACAAATTAGGATCCATTTACATAAACTTAAAAGTGATGCCTCCTTCAGTTCTGCCTCAAACGTGTCTTGCTTGTCTCACTCTAGTTGAGGCCTGTTGGATTGTGTGCAAGCATGTCCCTGTAATCTTTCTCTCTTTCAAGTCTTCCTCTAGAGTTGTCACAGCTCTTTCTTTTTATGACCTCTCCTACACAGAGCCCCAATTATCCCCACCCTCCATGGAGCCACCCTCACTAATGCAGGGAGCCCTACACAGCTCTACCTAACTACCTCCCCTAACTCTAGAATAGAATCCCACTGCTCCTACAGAGACTGTCATGGAAGAATAATTATATTGTGATTTTCAGTGGAAATTGAAATCCTTTTTCAGTGCTTTCTAAATAAACCTTATACTTTTTATTCCTGTCTACAACATCCCTGCACATTGTCTCCTCTGGTCAGTGTGTTGGTAAGTGTGAGAGACAGAGTACAAAAGTTCAGTGATAGTGAGTGGCCAAACTGGACATGCACATCTGGTGGATCAGGTAAAGAACCATCACCCCAACAGGGCTAAGTTTGGTGAGGAGCCACCATCACATCACAGAAAGCAACCTCTCCCTATCGCACTAGTGCTCCCTCAGATTAAAGCCTCTGAAATAGGAGTGGCTTGACCATACCTGGGTTTACCGGGTAATGATGGGACTAATGCAGCCTGTCAGAGGAACTGGAGGAGAAAGAAGGGCAATATGGGGAGGAATGTCACAGGGGGCGCAGGAAAGTAATTAGGGAAGGGTGGAATTAAAGTGTTGGAAGAAAGTTTGGGGAGGCCAAAAACAGAAAAGTCACAAAAGAATGTAGAAAAGAAGCATACGGGTTGGAGCAGGGTGGAGAAGGACCCCAGGCCAGAGCAGCATGGGAATGGGCACACTGACCACACCTGTAGCATCTGGCCCTTCAGAAATTCTTGTTCCAGGTCTTGCTGCTCATATAGAGAGCACAGAAAATCAGGGACCCATTTCATCACTCAGCAGGACAGGGGAAGGTGAGTACAGATAAGGTGAGCCAGGATCATCCCTGTACCATAAGGAGCCAACTAGTCTCCAAGTATCCTGATCCTAAGGGGAGGAATAGCAGACCACCTACCACCCCTCCATGCCTCACAGATAAAAGAGCTAAGAAAAGTGAGTTTCAAAAGTGAAATCTGGAGTTTTCAATTTGACTTTTTTAATAATCAAAAAGAAGTAATAGGGTCTGCTTAAGATGTTATCCAGGGACAGAAAAGGGAGAGTCAACAGGGAGATTTTTTATTTCATGTTTTTGCCAAACTAAAAAATAAACTAGTCATATGAAGGACAGATTCTCTTAGAGGAGCTCAAGTATGCATATGTATGAGAGGGGGAATACATGTAAAGATCCACATAGAATCACAAAAGAACCAGAATTCCAAATCCTATCTGTGAGGCCATGCCTCCCAGAGAGGGGAACCTAAAGGTTGTTCAGGAGCTGAGACTATCTGATCCTCTAACCTTTGGACACAGCAGAGCTTGATCATCAAGATCAAAATCCTGGTTCTGCCACTGACTGCCTTTTTAAGCTTGGGAAAGTCATTAATCCCCTCTGTGCCTCAGTTTCTTCATCTGTACAATGGGAGAGTAATGCCTATACATGGCATAGTTTGATGGGGCCCCATTTGTTTATTTATTGATTTAGTTCCCATTCTCTAAAAGAAATATTGGTGAAAATATTACTGTGTGGGATATCTGAAATTTTACTGCCTGTTTTCCTCTAGGACTTTTATAGTAGCACGGATTATATTTAAGTCCTATCCATTTTGAGATTATTCTGGTGTATGGTATAAGTTGGTGGTCTAACTTTCTTTCTTTCTTTTCTTTCTTTCTTTCTTTCTTTCTTTCTTTCTTTCTTTCTTTCTTTTTTTTTTGCACGTCCATGTCTAGTTCTCCCAACACCACTTGTTGAAGAGGCTATTTTACTCCATTTTATGTTCCTTCCCTCTTTGTTAAATGTTAATTTCCCATAGACACCTGGGTTGATTTCTGAGCTCACTAATCTGTTCCATTGATCTATATAACAATTCTTATGCCAATACCAGGCTGTTTTGATAACAGTGGCTTTATAATATAGTTTAACATCAGGTATTGTGATCCCTTCTATAATGTTTTTCTTTGGTGAGATTTCTGAGGTTATTTAGGGTTATTTATGGGTCCATGTAAAATTTTGAAGTATGTTCTAGATCTGTGAAATCTGTCATTGGTATTTTAATAGGGATTGCATGGAATCTATAAATTGCTTCAGGTGTATGGACATTTTAATGATGCAATTCTTCAAATCTATGAACATGATGTACACTTCCATGTATTTGTATCTTCCTTAATTGCTTTTTTCAGTGTTCTGTAATTTATCAAGCACAGGTCTTTTACCCCCTTTGTTAAGTTTACTCCTAGGTACTTCATTTTTCTAGTTATTATAGTAAATGGGATTTTTTTCCTGTTTCTATCTCTGATGTTTCAATGTTGGTGTGCAAAAATTGTTGTTTTCAATTTCTGGATATTGACTTTGTATCCAACTATTTTGCCAAATTCATTTATTAGGTCAAATAGCTTTTTGGTGGAGTCTATGGGGTTTTCTATGTATACTATCGTCAACTGCAAAAAAATGAGTTTTACTTTCTCCTTTCCAGTATGGATGTCCTTTTAAATTAATTTGTTGTATTATAATTGTTTCATTTTTCCTCCATTGGCCTGCCCTGCCCCATGCACTCATCCCCTGTCCCACAGTCAATCCCCACCTCATTGTGCATGTCCATGGGTCTTCCATATTAGCTTCTTTACTAAAATCTTCCCCTCTTCTCCCCTCTTCTTCTCCTCCCCCCACCTCTTTGGTCATCATTCTGCTCCTTGTTTCCATGATGTTTTTTTGTTTGTTTGTTTGTTTTAAGATTTTATTTATTAATTTTCGGAAAGAGGGGAAGGGAGAGAGGCAGAAAGGCAAAGAAGCATCTATATATGGTTGTCTTTCACCTGCCTCCAGCTATGGACCTGGCTGGAGACCTGGTTTGCAACCTGGTTATGTTGCCCTCACTGAGTTTGCAAGCTGGCACCTTATCCACTGTGTCACTAGTCAGGGCTGACTTATTTCATTCTGATCATGTTTTTGTTTTGTTCATTAGTTTTCTGTGTTAGGTGAAATCACATGATATTTGTCTTTTCCTGTCTAGCTTATTTCACCAAGAATAATACTCTAGTTCCAACCATGCTGCGCAAAAGATAGAAGTTCCTTCTTTCTTTCTGCTATGTAGTATTCCATTGTATAAATGTACAACAGTTTTTTGATCCATTAATCCACTGATGAGCACTTAGGCTGTTTCTAGCACTTAGCCATTGTGAATAGTGCTGCTATCAACATAGGAATGCATAGGTTCTTCTGAATTGGTGTTTCAGGGTTCTTTGGGTATAGTCCTAATAGTGGAATCACTGGGTTAAAAGGCACTTCCATTTTTAGTTTTTTGAGGAAATTCCATACTGTTTTTCATGATGGATGCACAAACCAGCATCCCACCAACAGTGCTCTAGGGTTCCCTTTTCTCCACATCCTCTCCAGCATTTGTTGCTTGCTTATTTGTTAATGATGGCCATTCTGATAGGTGCGAGGTGCTATCTCATTGTGATTTTAATTTGCATCTCTATGATGGCTAATGATGTTGAGCATTCCTTCATATACCTATGGGAACTTTGTGTAGTGTCCTCCTTAGAGAAGTGTCTGTTCAGGTCCTTTGCCCATTTTTTAATTGGGTTGTCTGTATTCCTGGTGTTGACTCATATAAGTTCTTTATACATTTTGGAGATCAAAACTTTGTCTGAGGTGTCATTGGCAAATATATTTTCCCAGACAGATGTTTCCCTTTCATTTTGCTGATGTTTTCTTTAGCTGACCAGAAACATTTTCATTTGATGTAATCCCCTTTGTTTGTTACATTGTTTCCCTTGCCGTCAAAGAAATATTGGTGAAAATATTCACTGCATAGGATATCTACATTTTATTGTCTATGTTTTCATTTAGGACTTTAATGATGCCATGGCTTATGTTTAAGTATTTATCCATCTTGAATTTATTCTGGTGATAGTGTGAGTTAGTTGTCTAGTTTTATTTCTTCAAATATCCCTGTCCAGTTCTCCCAACACCACTGTTGAAGAGGCTATTTTCGCTCCATTTTATGCTCCTTCTCCATTTATTGAATATTAGTTGACCATAGAGTCCTGAATTTATTTCTGGGGTCTCTGTTCTATTCCATTGATCTATATATCTATTCTTATGCCAGTACCAGAGTATTTTGATTACAATGGCTTTGTGATATAGTTTGATATCTAGTATTGTGATTCTTTTTTCTGAAGATTGATGTAGCTAATCAGGGTCATTTTTAGCTCCATATTAATTGTTGAAGTATTTTTACTAGATCCACAATGTGTGTTGTTGGTATTTTAATAGGGATTGCATTGAATCTATAAATTGTTTTGGGTAGTATGGACATTTTTATGATGTTAATTTTTCCCTTCCATAAACATGGTATATGTTTCCATTTATTTGCATCTTCCTTATTTCTTTATTCACTGTTCTGTAGTTTTCTGAGTACAGGTCTTTTTCGTCCTTGGTTAGGTTTATTCCTAAGGATGCTATTTTTCTTGTTGCTATAGTAAATGGAATTCTTTTTCTAGTTTCTATCTCCAATGTTTCATTGTTGATGTATAAAAATGCCTTCACCACCACCACCACCACCACAACCACCCACCAATGACCTCCCCACCAAAACAAATAAAAATAAAAATGCCTTCAATTTCACAACAGTGACTTGTATCCAGTTATTTTTCCAAATTCACTTATTAGGTTGATTTTTTTTTTTTTTTGGTGGAGTCTATAGGGTTTTCTATGTACACTATTATGTCATCTGCAAATATTGACAATTTTACTTCCTCCTTTCCAATTTGGATAATTTTGATTACATTTTTTTCTTTTTTTCCTGGTTGCTATGGCTAAAACTTCCAAAACTATGTTGAGTATAAATGGAGAGAGTAGACATCCTAGTCTTCTTCCTGATCTTATGTTAGGGAGGGAAGCTTTTAGATTTTGTCCATTGAGTATTATGTTGGCTGCAGGTTACTCGTAATATGGCCTTTATTATACTGAGGTATGTTTCCTCTATTTCCACTTTGCTGAGTGTTTTTATCATAAGTGGGTACTATGCTTTATCAAATGTTCTTATAGCATAAATTGATATGATTATATAGATTTATCTTTGTTTTATTTACATAGTGTATTACTTTTATTAATTTGGGAATATTATACCATCCTTGCATCCCTGGAATAAATCCCACTTTGTTGGGGTCCCCCTAGGTAGGTGTTGGGGCATGGAGTCCCATGAAGGCCAGGCCAAGCCAAGCCTGTAACACCTGACAAAGCTGGGTTCATACAGGCCCTGATGCTCCAAGGGGGGTCCCAAGTATGAATCTGGCCATACATCTTTTGAAGTCTGCCCTGTGACCAAAACTTCCTTAACTTATGTATTGTGCAGTAGATGTTAAACCTTAACCACCTGTAATCTCACCTTCCCTACAATTCTATGGGCCACCTGGAGCTCTTGAAGTCACCTTGTCTAATAGACCATAGCCTGAAGCAGATGATCACATTTCTTCTATTGTTATCTAAACTCAACAACTCCCTTTCTTTTGAATACTCTTCTGTTAATGATTTGTTGTGTGTAGTGCATCCCCAACATTGGGTAATCAATTAAAAACCTTTGGGATGGGCCATGGAGGCCTTTGTTAAGCAGACATTGCTCAACTTTCTCTCCCCTAATATGAGCTGCCTGGGAAGATTCAATTTCTCTGTGGCACCAGAGGATCTCTGCAGGTTGAAGGTCACCCACACCACTTTATCATGGAATATGATCTTTTTAATGAATTGCTTGATCTGATTTGCCATTACTTTGTTGAGAAGTCCAGCATCTATGTTCATCAGTGATATTGGCCTGCAGTTGTTTTTTTTTTTTTCCATTGTGTTTTGACCTGGTTTGAGGATTAGAATAGAAATTCTAATGGTCTCACTGAAATTGTTTGGGAGTCTTCTCTCTTCATGGATATTTTGGAATAGGTTGAGAAGGGTAGGAGTTAGTTCTTCCCTAAATGTTTGGTAAAATTCACCTGTCTAGCCATCTGGTCCAGGGCTTTTGTGTGCCAGGAGTTTTTGTGGTTTTTTGTTTTGTTTTGTTTTGTTTTTATGACTGCTTTTGTTATTGGTCTATTGAGGCTTTCTGATTCTTTTTGGTTCAGTTTTGAAAGGTTATATGTTTTTAGAAACTTGTCCATTTCACCCAGGTTGTCAAATTTCTTGTCATGAAGTTGTTTGTAGTAGTTTCTTACAATGCATCAATTTTACTTCTGATTTTATTGGATTCTCTCTCTTCTCTTGATGAGTCTTGCCAATTTAGTTTATCTTTTTGAAGAATCAGCTCCTGGATTAATTGATTTTTTGAATTGTTCTTTTAGTGACTATGTCATTTAATTCTGCTCTGATCTTGATAATTTCCTCCCTTCTACTTGCTCTGGGCTTTGTTGTTGTTCCTCTAGTTCTTCTAGCTGTAGTTAGGTTCTTTATTTGAGACTCTTCTCTCCTTTTTAGGTAGGCCTACATTGCTATGACCTTCCCTCTCAAATTGCCTTCAGTTTTGGGCTGTTGTGTGTTCATTTCCACCTGTTTCCAGAAAATTTTATATTTATTCCTTGATCTCATTGTTAACCCATTCATTATTTAACAGCATGTAATTCAGTCTCTACAAATTTGAATATTTTGTGTTTTTTTTTCCTTGAGGTTGGTTTCTAGTTTCAAGCCATTGTGATCTGAGAAGATGCTTGATAGAATTTCAAGTTTCTGAAAATTGTGGAGGCTTTTGTGCCCTATCATATGGTCTATTTTTAAAATTGTTCCACGTGCATTTGAAAAGGATGTGTATTTTGCTTCCTTGGGGTGAAAGTTTTTGTATATATCAATTAAGTTGATTTGATTTAGAATGTTGTTCCATACCACCATCTCCTTGTTAATTTGATTAGAAGATCTGTCCATTGATGACAATGGTGTTTTAAAATCCCCTACTATAAATGTGTTGCTGTTGATGTCCTTCTTGAAGCCCTTTAAGATTTTCCTTATATATTTCAGTGTTCCTATGTTGGATTCATATATGTTTACAAGGGTTTTATCTTCTTGATGGATTGTTCCCTTAAATGTCCTCCTTTGTCTCTTTTGATGGCCTTCATCGTAAAATCTATTTTGTCTGATATAAGTATTACTACCCCAACAGTTTTTTCAAGTCCATTTGCTTGAAAATTTTTTTTTCATCCCTTCACTTTCTGTCTGTGTAGGTCTTTTTTTCTGAGGTGGATCCCTTGTAGACAGCATATATGTGGGTCTTGTTTTCTCATCCATTTAGCTACCCTATGTCTTTTGATTGGTGCATATAATCCATTTACATTTAAGGTACTTACTCATTGTCATTTTTTCCTTTGTACCCATATCCTTCTATGTCTCTCTGTTTCTTCGTCATTTTAAAGCAGACCCTTTAACTTCTCTTGCAGTGCTAATTGGGTGGAGATGTAGTCTTTTAGCCTTCTTTTGTGGGAAACTCCTTATTTCCCTTTTAATTTTGAATGATAGCCTTGCTGGATAAATTAGTTTTTGTTGTAGGCCTTTATTTTTTATTATTTATCTTTCTCTTCTGGCATGTAATGTTTCTGTTGAGAAACCAGCTGATAACTTTATTGGAGCTCCCTTGTATGTTATTAGTTGTTTTTCTCTTGATGCTTTTAGGATTCTCTCTTTGCCTTTAAACTTTGCCATGTTAATTATAATGTGTCTTGCAGTGGGCCTCTGGGTTCATCTTCATTGGTACTCTCTGTGCTTTTCTCTCATCAAGTTTGGGAATTTTCTGTCATTTTCTCAAACAAGTTTTCTATCCTTTGCGCCTCTTCTTCTCCCTCTGGTATTCCTATGATGTGGATATTAGTACATTTCATGTTGTCCTCCAGCTCTCCTAAAATCTCTTCATTCTTTTTCAGTCTTTTTTTAAATAGTGCTACGCTTTCTGGGAACATTGTCCTCCTGCTCCTTGATCTGAACCTTTGTGTCTTCTAACTTGCTTTTGATTCCTTCTACTGTGTTCTTCAATTCAGAAATTATATTTTTTCATTTCCACCTGGCTCTCATAGATAGCTTGTATGTGTTTTTTTTTTTTTTTTTAAGATTTTATTTATTATTTTTCAAAGAGAAATTAAGGGAGGGAGGAAGAGAGAGAGAGGGGGATCAATGTATGGTTGCCTTTCATCTGCCTCCATCTACAGATACAGCTGGAGACCTGGCTTTCAACTTGGTTATGTTGCAACCTGACTGGGAATGGAACCAGCAACCTTTGGGTTCCCAGGCCAGTACCTTATCCACTGTGCCACCAGCCAGGGCTTTAAGTACTTCTTTTTTAATTTAATTTTATTATTGCTACACTACATTCATCCCATTTTCCCTCATTTCTTTCCCCTTTCCCACCCATCCATTACCCCACAAAGTCAATCCCACTTGTTGTCCATTGCTAGTTCATTGACTAAACTGCTCCCCTACTTTCTTCTTCCCCCTCCCCTTCCCCTCTGCCCACTGAAGGTCTATTCATTATATTCATGTATCTGGTTGTTTTTTGCTTGTTTGTTTCTTTTATTCACTAGTGTCCTGTAATGGGTGAGATCATATGTTATTTGTCTTTCATTTACTGGATTATTTCACTAAGCATAATACTTTCCAGTTCAACCCATGTTGTTGAAAAAAGTAGGAGTTGCTTCTTTCTGTTGTGTAGTATTCCATGGTGTAAATGTACCAAAGTTTTCTGATACATTTATCCACTGATGAGCACTTACGCTGTTTCAAGCACTTGGCTTTTGTAAAAAGCGCTGCTATAAACAAACATAGGTTCTTATGAAAAGATGTTTCAGGGTTCTTTGGGTATAATCCTAGTAGTGGAATTCCTGGATCAACAGGCAGGTCCATTTTTAGTTTTTTAAGGAAACTTCATACTGTCCTTCATAGTGGCTGCACCAGCCTGCATTCCCACCAACAGTGCACCAGGGTTCCCTTTTCCCCACATCCTTGTCAACACTTGTTTGCTGATTTGTTGATGATTGCCATTCTGACAGGTGTGAGGTAGTATCTTTTTGTGGTTCGAATATGCATTTCTCTGATGGATAGTGACGTTGAACATTCTTTCATATGCATTTGGGCCCTTTGTATGTCTTCCTCAGAGTTGTCTGGTCAGGTCCTTTGCCCATTTTTTAATTGGACTGTCTGTCTCCCTGTTGTTGAGTCACATAAGCTCTTTATATATTTTCAATATCAAACCCTTATCTGAGGTATCATTGGCAAATGTTTTCTCATACATTTGGTTCCCTTTTAATTTTGCTGATGTTTTCTTAGGTGAACAGAAATGTTCTAGTTTGATATACTCTCATTTGTTTATTTGTTTTTTATTTCCTTTGCCCTTGGAGAAGTATCAGTAACATATTTCTGCATAGGATATCTAAAATTTTACTGCCTATATTTTCCTCCAGGATATTTATGGTGGATTTATGTTTAAATCCTTTATCAATCTTGAGGTTATTCTGGTGTATGGTTTAAGTTAGTGGTCCAGTTTCATTTTTTTGCATGCTGCTGTTCAGTTCTCCCAACACCACTTGTTGAAGAAACTGTTTTTACTCCATTTTATGTTCCTTCCCCTTTGTTGAATATTAATTGACCATAGAGTCCTGGGTTTATTTCTGGGCTCTCTATTCTGTTCCATTGATCTATATGTCTATTCCTATGCCAGTACCAGACTCTTTTGATTACAGTAGCCTTGTAGTATAGTTTTATGTGTGCTACTGTGAGTCCTCCTACCTCTTCTTCTTTCTCAAGATTGCTTTGAGAAATTTGAGTATTTATGGTTGGTTTTGGCTCCATATAAACATTTCAAGTATTTTTTCTATATCTGTGAAATATGTCATTGGTATTTTAATTGGGATTGCATTGAATCTATAGATTGCTTTGTGCAGTATGGACATTTTAATGATGTTAACTCTTCCCATCCATGAACATGGTATATACTTCCGTTTACTTGTATCTTCCTTCATTTCTTTCTTCAATGTTCTGTAGTTTTCTAAGTATAGGTCTTTGACCTCCTTGGTTAAGTTTATTCCTAAGTACTTTACTTTTCTTGTTGCTATGGTAAATGGGATTTGTTTTCTAGCTTCGATATCTGATGTTTCATTATTGGTATAAAAAATGCTTTTGATCTCTGAATATTGACTTTATATACAGCTATTTTGCTAAATTTGCTTATTAGGTCAAGTAAGTTTTTGGTTGAACCTATTGGGCTTTGTATGTACACTATCATGTCATCTGCAAATAATGACAATTTGACTTCCTCCTTTCTAATTTGGATGCTTTTGATTCCTTTTCCTTGTCTGATAGCTATGGCTAGAACTTCCAAAATGATGTTGAATAGAAGTGGACAAAGTGGACAGCCTTGTCTTGTTCCTGATCTTAGGGGAAAAGCTTTTAGTTTTTGTCCATTAAGTATGATGTTGGCTTCAGGTTTCTCATAGATGGCCTTTATGATGTTGAGGTAGGCTCCCTCTATTCCCATTTTGCTGAGTGTATTTATCATAAATGGTTGCTGTACTTGATCAAATGCTTTTCCAGCATCTATTGATATGATTATATGCTTTTTGTCTTTTATTTTGTTTATGTAGTATATTACACTTACTATTTGCGAATATTGTACCATTCTTGCATCCCTGGAATGAAACCCACCTGATCATGATATATGATCTTTTGAATGCATTGCTGGATCTGGCTGGCCAATATTTTGTGAAGAATCTTAGCATCTATGTTCATCAGAGATATTGGCCTATAGTTTTCTTTCTTAATTATGTCTTGACCTGGTTTTTGGATTAGAATAATATTGGCCTCATAGAAAAAGTTTGGGAGTCTTCCCTCTTTCAGTATTTTTTGATATAGGTTGAGAAGGATAGTAGTTAATTCTTCTCTAAATATTTGGTAGAATTCACCTGTGTAGCCACCGGGTTCAGGGCTCTTGAATTATGGGAGATTTTGGATTACTTCTTCAATTTCACTAGTTGTTCTTGGTCTCTTCCGGATTTCTGCTTCTTCTGGATTCAGTTATGGTATATTATACATTTCCAGAAATTTGTCCATTTCACTCTTGTTGTCATATTTCCTGTCATATATTTGTTTGTAGTAATTTCTTACAATCCTTTGTATTTCTGAAATATCAGATGTGATTTCTCCTCTGTCCCTTCTGATTCCATTTACTTGGGTCCTCTCTCTTTTTCTTGATGAGTCTGGTTAAAGGCTTGTCAATTTTGTTTATTTTTTCAAAGAACCATTTCCTGGACTTATTGATTTGTGCAATTGTAGTTTGAGTCTCTAAGTTATTTAGTTCTGCTCTGATCTTGATGATTTCCTTCCTTCTACTTGCTCTGGGCTTTGTTTGTTTTTGCCTCTCTAGTTCTTGAAGCTTTATGGTTTGTATAAACTTTTTCTGATCATAGGCGTGTATTGCTATGAATTTCCCTCTGAGGACTGCCTTTACTATGTCCCATAGTTTTTGGACTGTTGTGTATTCATTGTCATTTGTTTCCAGAAAATTTGATTTCATTTTAGATCTCATTGTTAACCCATTCATTACTTTAAAAAAAAAAAAAAAAAAAAAAAAGCATGTTATCCAGCCTCCATGTGTTAGAGTGTTTTTCATTTTTTCCCTTGAGGTTGGTTTCTAGTTTCAATCCATTATGATCTGAGAAGATGCTTGGTATGATTTCAGTTTTCCTATACTTGTGGAGGCTTGTCTTGTGACCTACCATGTTGTCTATCTTTGAGAATATTCCATGTGCATTTGAAAAGAATGTGTATTTTGCTTTTTTATGGGTGAAAGTTTTTGCATATATCAGTTAAGTCCACTTCTTCTAGAGTGTCGTTCAATGCCACAATATCCTTGGGGTTTTGTGCTTTGAAGATCTGTGTATTGTTGATAATGAAGTATGAAAATCCTGTAATCTTAGTGTATGTTGCTATCCATATCCTTCATGAAGTTCTCCAAGACTTTTTAAATATATTTGGGAGCTCCTATGTTGGGTGCATATGTTTACCAGGGTTATATCTTCTTGATGAATTATTCTCTTAAGTACCATTAAATGTCCTTCTTTGTCTCTTTTTATGGCCTTCATCATAAAAATCTATTTTGTCTGAAATAAGTATTGCTATTCCAGCCCTTTTTTCATGTTCATTTGTTTTAAATATATTTTTTCATCCCTTCACTTTCAATCTGTGTCAATCTTTTGTCCTGAGGTGGGACTCTTGAAGACAGTATATCTGTGGGACATATTTTCTTACCCATTTAGCTACCATATGTCTTTTGATTGGTCCATTTAATCTGTTTACATTTAAGCTTATTATTGATTGATACTTATTTATTGCCATGTTCTCCCTTTGTACCTGTGTTCCTCTCTGTCTCTATCTGTTTCTTCATTTTCTGAAAGCATCTCTTGCAATGCTGGTTTGCTGGAGATGTATTCTTTTAGTCTTCTTTTTCTGGGAAACTCCTTATTTCTCCTTCCATTTTTAATGAGAGCCTTGCTGGGTAGAGTATTCTTGATATCAGGCCTTTGTTTCCCATTGCTTGGAATATTTTTTGACATTCCCTTCTGGCTTGTATTGTTTTTGTTGAATAATCATTTGATAACCTTATCAGAACCCTCTTCTATGTTATTTGCTATTTCTCTCTTGATGCTTTTAGGATTCTCTTTTTATTGTTTTCCATTTTAATTATAATGTATCTTGGAGAGGATCTATTCAGATTTTTCCTCATTGGGACCGTCTGGGATTCCTGAACTTGAGTGACATTTTTACTCATGATATTAGGGAAATTTTCTATCATTACTTTTTTAAACAGGTTTTCCATTCCTCGTTTCTCTTCTCCTTCTGGTAACCCTAGGATATGGATATTATTGTGCTTTATGTTGTCCTGAAGCTCTCATTCTTGTTCAGCCTTTTTTCATTCTCTTGCACTGTCTTGGAATATTTTTCTAGGTTGTCCTCCAGCTCACTCATCAGATCCTCTGCTTCCTCTAGCCTACTGTTGATTCCTTTTACTGTATTCTTCAATTCAGAAATTGTATTCTTTGTATCCTCCTGGCTCTTATTGATAGTTTGTAAGTCCTTTTTATTGCTGGTGTAGTTCTCAGTAACTCTCTTGTAGTTTTCTTGGAGTTCTTCATAGTTCCTCTGGAGTTGTTTGTAGTTTTCTTTGAGCTGGTTGAGCTCATTGAGCTTCTCTAACATCATTATTTTGAATTCCATATAAGATAGTTTGCTTCCCTCTGTTTTATTTAGTGATCTTTCTTGGGATTCCCCTTTTCCTTTGGTGATAGACTGTTTCTTTTTCTACCATTTTTAGGTTTTGTGTAATCCATTCAGACTGTGATCAACTGCCAGGCTAAGGAACTGCTAGGCTGGAAGTATTAATTCAATTGTAATTCTATTGATCCGTGATCCACTGCCAGGCTCAGATGCAGCTTAGCAGGACAGACTGTTTCAGTTGTAAATCAATGAATCTGTGATTAGCTACCAAACTCAGGCCCTACTGGGCTAGACAGGTTCAATTGTAATCCAATGGATCTATGATCAGTTACCAGGCTCAGTTACCAGGCTCAGGCACCACTGAGGTAGGCAGCAAGATCCAACTATAATCCAAAGAATCTGTGATCGGCCACCAGGCTCAGGAGCTGCTGGACTATACAGCAAGTTTCAAGTTTAATCCAATGAATCTGTGATCACCCTCCAGGCCCAAGTGCTGCTGGGTGGGACAGACCAACCCAGTAGCAAACCAGTGAATCCACGATCAGCTACCAGGCTTAAAGGCCACTGTGTGGGGCTGATTGACTGATCCAGCTGTGAGTTTGTAATCAGCACCCAGGCCCAGGTGCTGCTTGGAGAGTATGACTGACTCAGTTGCAAACCAATGAATCCCCAATCAGCCACCAGGATTACATGCCACTGTGTAGAGCTGACTGACTGACCCAGCTATATGTCAGAGAGCTTGTAATCAGCCACCATTCCCAGGTGCTGCTGGGCAGGCAATACTGTTTCAGGTGCCAACTATTTCATCTATGCTCAGACACTGCAGGGTGGGAGAAATTTATTTAGATGTAAATCAATGAATTGTGATCAGTTGCCAGGCTCATGCACTGATGGGCAGGGCAAATTGATTCCAGTGGGCAGGATTGTGAGGACCCCTCAGATGGAAGCTGCTTGGCGCAGAGTAGTCTGCCTGAGGGATGGGTAATGACTTATCTTGGGGTCCCCACAGCTGCTTCCCCAGTTCTCTCCTTCAAACCAGTGCTGCAAACTCTTCCCATGTGTCTCCAGTCCACTCTGCCCTCCCTCTGCTGGAGCCCAGAGTAGGTGTGTGCCAATGTATTTTTGTTGTGGTCACCTTAGTAGTTCTTGGTCTCCAGTGCTCTCTCAAGCTAGTAAACTCCAGGGCTTTCCACTATTCTCAGCCGTATGCTGATCTACTCTCCTCTGTGTTGCTGTAGGCTGAGAAACCCACCCTCCTCAGGTGGATTCCCTGGCTCCATCCCATCGGCTGCTGCCTCTGGTAGGGGCCCAGCCAGCCCTCTCACATTTCCATGATTCCTAATAATGTTTTGATGAAGCATCCTCTTCTGTTCTGTCTGTGTTTATAAGGCTCCTTTCCAGCTGGTGGTCTGTTGGTAATTCCAACTGATTTTTTCTCCAAAAAAAGTCATTCCAGATGGGACCTGGGAGGAGATTGGTGTAGCTCCCCTTACTCCTCTGCCATCTTGCCAGAGGTCTTTCTATGTCCTTTTTAATGCTGGTGTAGTTCTCAGTTAAGTTCCTTGTAGCTTCCCTGGAGTTCTTCAAAGTTCTCTTGGAGTTCTTTGTAGTTTTCTTTGACTTTGATATGCTCATTGAGCTTCTTTCTCATAATTAAAAAAATTCCATGTCTGATAGTTTGTTTGCTTCTATTTCATTTAGCACTCTTTTTGGGGATTCCTCCTTTCCTTTTGATGGGGATTTTTTTTGTCTCCCCTTTTTAGGTGACTCTTCTTGTTTGTTTCTGCTTCTTAGATTAGTTTGCTTTGACTTCCTGTCTTTGTAGTGTGACCTTCTGTAGTAGGAGACCTGTGAGATTCAGTGGTACAAATGCCTTGATCTCCTGAACTTGATGCTGTTGGAATGCCATGCACTTGTTGCTATTTATTTGAACTGTGTGGTTGTGCTTAGGTTTTGTTTGTTGTGTTGTTCTTTCGTAGGTACTTCCCTCCAGATAGCTGACTGAGAGTTACTCTGCCCAGCACTCTTCTATACTGATGTAAAGGTGGACTTTGTTTACTTTCTGGAGCCATCCCTGCTGATGTTCCAGTCAGTACCTAGGCAACCTGTTGAAGAATACAAGAGAGCCACTGTCCTTGTCTGTGTTCTTCAGCTGTTAACCCAATCAATTTGTGATCAGCTGTCAGTTTTTAGCACTGAAGGGCAGGAGAGATTAATATCTGTGGGTAGAGCTATTGCTTCCCCTCAGGATGATACCAGTTGGAGATGAGTGGTCTCCCAGTCACATTGTGATAAAGCAGGCTCTTCTGTCCTGTCTGTGATTTTAAGGCTTCTCTCCAGCTACCATTCTGTTGTTTATTCTGAGTGATGTCTCCACAATTACATTGCAATTCTAGATAGGTCCTAGTAGGAGATTGGTCTAGCTCCACTTACTCCTCTGCCCTCTTGGATCTCCCGGTTGAGGATTTCTTAAGGTTCAGTGTGAATCAAGCTAGCCCATGTCAAGACTGACACTGGGATATTTTTCAAGGGAGCCTGAGCTCAAGATGCCAGAAGCAGGATGAAGATTGGTTGACTGTACTTAATGTTCATAGCAACAGGACAACCCTTGCCAGAAACCCCACTGGGAAACTGCCTCCTTCCAATTTCTTGGGAAATTGGAAGTTCTGTCTTTCTCTGGGTGGCAACCACTCCTTCTAGAATCTTCCAAATAATTATGGAGTCTTCTTCAAACTTGGTAATGAAAGGATCCCCTCATGGAAGTCCCTTTACTCCAGGTGAGGCAAACCAATTTTATCATTCACTTCAAAAAGAAAGAAAGAGCCCCTGGCTAGTAGCACAGTGGATAAGGTGCCGACCTGCAAACCCAAAGGTCACAGGTTCAATTCCCCAGCCAGAGCACATAACCAGGTTGCAAACCAGGTCTCCAGTCAGGTCTGTGGCTGGAGGCAGGTAAAACGCAACCATACATTGATGTCTCTCTCCCTCTCTACCTCTCTCTCTTCCCCTCTTTCTAAAAATAATGGAATAAAATCTTTAAAAAATAAAAAAAAAGATAAACACCAGTTTAAAAAAAAAGGAAGAAAGAAAGAAAATCTTGGAGACCTCAGAAATATTTTTGCAAATTTCTACTACTCCACCCCATTTCCTTCTTGGAAGATATTTCATAGTGTTTTGCCATATTTCTCAGTTCTCACACTATCTCTTCTGCCCCAGCCACTCACCTAGGCACTCAGTGGAGTGAAAGTAGGGAAGATGCACAATGATTAAACTCAAATGCTACTCACCTGGTAACATCATCTCATTTAACCCATTAGGAGAAGGTCTAAATTTCCTTAGGCCATGCCTTTAAACTTTAGACAGTTTCACAAAGGAAGTTCTACTAGGATTCCAGAGGTTTGAGAAAACTTCTATCACCCTTGGGTTCCCTCTTCACAGCCCATCTCTGACTGCTTTCTTGACCATCAGCTCTCAACCTTGGCTGTAAGCAGAATCACACAGGGAGATACCTGAGTAATGAGATACCCAGGTTCTGCCCATCTTGATGAAGGTGGCTTACTATGGGTTTGACCAGGCATCCCCAAGTGATTCTGACCCATCCCCAGGGCTGAAAACCTGTGCTATAGCAGATTCAAAAAATAGTATTGAACTGATGAGACAAAGGATCTGAGAGGGTAAGTGATTTGTGCCAGGCCCCACTGGTGAAGGTCAGCCTAAGGGCTCACCCTCCTGGCTCTTGCCTCATACTTTCTTAGCTCCTCCATGGCAGCTTTGCCAAGGCTCTATCTTCAGTTTCACTGGAGAGGTATGACACAACTGGTTTCTGAGCACCCCTTCCCTGTGCTGCTTGCTACTCCACCCTCTGTCCACCTGCCCTCAGTTCCAGACTGCTGCAGAGCATAATGGAACACTGGCTCCCCTTCCTATAGCAACTTTTATATATATATATATATATATATATATATATATATTAAGATTTTATTTATTATCCTTAGACAGAAGGGAAGGGAGAGAGGTAGAGAGGGAGAGAGATATCAATGTATGGTTGCCTTTTGCCCACCTCCAGCTACGGATCTGACTGGAGACCTGACTGGAGACCTGGTTTGTAACCTCATTATGTGCCCTGGTTGGGGAATCGAACCAGCGACCTCTGGGTTCTCAGGCCAGTGCCTTAGTCACTGTGCCGTCAACCAGGGCCCCCTACAGCAACTTGTATGAAGAGTATTGTACCACTTCCCTGATGAGCTCATCACAGGCTGTTTCATTCTAGGAGGAAGGAGCTCTATCCAAATCTCTGTATCACTAGAGCCTAGCATAAGCCTGATTATGGGAAAGGAACTCAGGATTTGTTGATATAGTCTATTGAGAGGCTGGGTTAGTGACTTTTTCTCTTATTCTTGTAAGGATTTTTGCCATTTTTAAGGGCAATGCTTTATCCAGAGGCATGTCAGTGGTGGAATTTTGGCATTTCTCAAATTACCAGTGGTTAGGGCTCCCCCGAGGCATTCCCTTCAGTCCTCCCCTCTACCATATTACCAGTCAAATGTGTCCTAAGGCATTTTCACTTCTTCCTTGTGGTTCCAACTAGTTCTCCTTGACCAAGGATATAGCTGGTTCTCCTCAAGTCAGCCTCTCATCTTTGGCTAGCAAACAGAAAACTTCTGCTCCATCCATTTGTGACTCCAGCTTATGGATTTCTAGGTGACAGGAAAAGCAATGGAGCCTAAATGTCTCATTCAGCAGCCTTTGTAGGCCAGTTGCTACATCTGCCTGGAGTCTTGAGGGTACATACTGGGACAGAAGGAAGTATACTATTGGTTCTGTTGAGAGAGAAGACAGTAGCAGGCAAGCAGATGGTGTTAGAAGGCTTTGCATTACCCAGCCAAGCCACCTTTTTGCAAAAGCTAGACCCATGAGAAGAAAGGGGGCAGGCATATAAGATAGGGACATCTGCTGTGATCCCAGCTACTGAATGTGGAAAAGGACATGGACATGCTTGCCAAGTGACTGATCTTAAAGAAAGGTTGCTGGTGAGGAAGAGAAAAAAAGAGCCTTGTCCTACACTTATCATCTACCTTAGGAGTTACATTTCTAGTTACACAGAACCTGGAACTCCCACGGTTCCTGATTATCAAGTACCCCTGATTCCCTGTACTATATGGTATGTCTCACTCAGGCTCTCTGGCCCTAGTGGGACCTTATTTCTACTCTGCTTGACTACTCACAGAGAGCCTTGAAAACCTCAGACTCCTGAATCTTCATGAAAGGACTTGCAAGCATCTGGGAGAGCTTCAGCAGCAAAGCACTTACTGCATTCATTGCTTCCAATCCCTCCCACAACTCTGAGTCAGAGCAGTTAAGAAACTTGCCCAAGGTTGATAAAAGAATAAGACTCAGGAATCCAAATGGATCTTTTTAAACCCTACCACCTGCTTCCGTGTGACCAGAGATTTGTCCATGACATAGCCCTGGACAACTTGTGTCTCTTTATTGTCCAGATTCCTGATGGCTCAGAAGCAGAGCAGGTTGGGAGGAAAGTCACCTTAAATCTTTTCTAGAATAAGATAGACCATAAACCAAAAAAACACTGCCTACATGAGAGACAGTGGAGATAATTTTTCATGAAGACTGAAAAATATGTTGGGGTTTCTTTATGTGGATTAAATAATTCTAGTCATAAGCTGACTTTTTTAAAGAATTTATTTGACCCAATTAATGACATATGCTCCCATAAGTTGACTTTTTTTCTCTCATCTTTTTACTAAGAAAAATTATCTTAAGAGTGGCCATCAAGATGGTGAAGGAGAAAGTGGAGCTACACCAATCTCCTCCCAGGTCCCATCAGGAATTAGGTTTTTGGAGAAAAAGTCAGCTGGAATTACCAACAGACACCAGCTGGAAAAGTCCCATAACCACAGGTAAAACTACTGCATTCATTGCTTCCAATCCCTCCCACAACCCTGAGTCAGAGCAGTTAAGAAACTTGCCCAAGGTTGATAAAAACTTAAGACTGAGGAATCCAAATGGATCTTTTTAAACCCTACCATCTGTTGTGATGAAACAGAGGAGGCTGTTTCATCACAATGTGACTAGTAAGAATTGTGGAAATGTGAAAGGGCTGACTGGGCCCCCCCACCAGAGCAGTAGCCCAAGAGATAGAGCCAGGGACTCCACCTAAAAAGGGTGGGTTCTGGTCCCCCCGCTGGGATTCCCAGCTACAGCAACATGGAGGGGAGTACAGCAGCACCCAGCTGAGAAGGGCAGAAAGCTGTGCAGTCTACTAGCCTAAGAGATCACTGGAGACAGAGAACTACTAGGGCGACCACAGCGAAAATACATTGGCACCCACCTACCCTGGGCTCAAGCAGAGGGAAGGCAGAGAGGACTGGAAAGGGTTGGGAAGACTTTGCGGCAGTGGCTTGGAGGAGAGAAGTGGGAAAGCTGCTGTAGGGATTCTGTTGCTGACTCATCACCCACACCTCAAGCAGACTACTCTTCACCAAACAGCTTTCTTAAGAGGATCCTTATAGCCCCGCCCACTGGAAGCAATCTGCCCCATCCAGCAAAATCTGAGCCTGGATCCTGATCACAATTCTCTGATTTTCATCTAAATAAATCTCTCCCTCCCTGCTGTGTCTGAGCATAGATACAATAGTTGGCACCTGAAGAGATATCTCTTGCCCAGCAGCACCTGGGCCTTGCAGCTGATTACAAGCTCTCTGATTTACAGCTGGGTCAGACAGTCAGCCCTCCACCCCCACCCACCACCCCGACAGCAGCGGAACTTGGTGGCTGGTCACAAACTCAGTGGATTATAATTGAATCTTTCATACAGCCCAGTGGCCCCTTACCCTTGCAGCTGATCACAGATTCATTGGATTAAAATAGAATCTTACAGTTGAGCCCAGCACCACCTGAGCATGGTGGCTAAACACAGATTCATTGGATTAAAATTGGATCTTGCTGCTTAGCCCAGTGGTGCCTGAGCCTGGCAGTTGATCACACATTCATTGATTTACATCTGAATCTGTTCCATGAAACTGCACTTGAGCTGGTGGCTGACCCATTGGTATACAATCGAACCCCTCTGTCTAGCCCAGGAGGGCCTGAGTTTGGTAGCTGAAACAGTCTGTCACCCCAAGCAGCATCTGAGCCTGGTGGTGGATCACAGATTAATAGGATTACAACTAAATCAATCCCTCCAGCCTAGCAGCTCCTTAGCCTGGCAGCTGATCACAGTCTGATTAGATTACAACAAAATCTAAAAATGAAGAGAAAAAAAAAAACAGTCCATCACCAAAAGGAAAGGAGAAATCCCCAGAAAGATCACTAAATGAAAAATAGGCAAGCAAACTATCATATATGGAATTCAAAAGAATGATATAGAGAAGCTCAATGAGCTCAGCGAGCTAAAAAATAAATAAATAAATAAATAATAAAAAAACTATAAACAACTCCAGGGAAACTGTGAAGAACTCCAGGGAAGCTACAAGAAACTTACTGAGAACTACACCAGCAATAAAAAGGACATAGAAACTATCAGTAACAGCCAGGAGGAAATGAATAATAAAATTTCTGAATTGAACAATACAGTAGAAAGAATCAACAGCAGGCTAGAGGAAGCAGAGGATCTAATGAGTGAGCTGAAGGAAAACCTAGAAAAATATTCCAAGACAGTGCAAGAGAATGAAAAAAGGCTGAACAAGAATGAAGAGGTTTTAAGAGAGCTACAGGACAACATAAAGCACAATAATATCCATATCATAAGGATACCAGAAGGAGAAGAGAAACAAGGAATGGAAAACCTGTTTAAAAAAATGGTGATAGAAAACTTTCCTAACATGATGAATCAAAATGTTACTCAAATTCAGCATGCACAGATGGTTTCAATGAGGATGAATCCAAAGAGATCCACTCCAAGACATATTATAATTAAAATGGCAAATTTCAAAGATAGAATCCTAAAAGCATCAAGAAAGAAACAGCAAATAACATAAAAAGGGGCTCCTATTAGGTTATCAAATGATTATTCAACAGAAACAATACCAGCCAGAAGGGAATGTCAAAAAATATTTCAAGTAATGGGACACAAAGGCCTACAATCAAGAATACTCTACCCAGCAAGGTTCTCAATCAAAATGGAAGGAGAAATGAGGAGTTTCACAGACAAAAAGAAGACAAAAAAAATTACATCTCTACTAAACCAGCATTGGAAGAAATGCTAAAGGGTTTGCTTTAAAACAATGAAGAAACAGAGAGACAAAGAGGAATACAGGTACAAAGGGGGAAAACAGCCATAACTAAGTATCAATCAATAATAATCTTAAATGTAAGTGGATTAAATGTACCAATCAAAAGATATTGGGTAGCTGAATGGATAAGAAAACATGAGCCACATATATACTGTCTTCAAGAGACCAACCTCAGAATAAAAGATTGACACAGATTGAGAGTGAAGGGATGGGGAAATATATATCAAGTGAATGTACATGAAAAAAAGGCTGGAGTAGCAATACTTATTTCAGACAAAATAGATTTTATAATGAAGGCCATAAAAAGGGACAAAGAAGGACATTTCATAATACATAAGAGAACAATCCATCAAGAAGATATAACTCTGGTAACCATATATGCACCCAACATAGGAGCTCCCAAATATATAAGGAAAATTTTGGAGGACTTCAAGAACAATATAGACAGCAACACACTCATAGTAGGGGATTTTAATACCCCATTATCAACAATGGACAGATCTTTCAAACAAAAAAACAACAAAGGATATTCTGGCATTGAACAACACTCTAGAGGAAATAAACCTAACTAATATATACAGAACCCTTCACCTCTAAAGAAGCAAAAATACACATTCTTTTCAAATGCACATGGAACATTCTCAAAGATAGGTAACATGGTAGGTCACATGACAAACCTCCACAAATACAGGAAAATTGAAATCATACCAAGCATCTTCTCAGATCACAATGGCTTGAAACTAGAAACCAATCTCAAGGGAAAAACCAAAAACACTCTAATTCATGGAGACTGAATAACATGCTTGTAAGTAATGAATGGGTTAACAATGAGATCAAAGATGAAATCAAAATGTTTCTGGAAACAAATGACAATGATTACACAACAGCCCAAAACGTATGGGACACAGCAAAAGCAGTGCTCAGAGGGAAATTTATAGCAATACAGGCCTACCTAAAAAGGTCACAAGAAGTTTATACAAGCAACCATACCATAAAGCTGCAAGAACCAGAGGACCAACAACAAACAAAACCCAGAGCAAGTAGAAGGAAGGAAATCATCAAGATCAGAGCAGAATAAATAACCCAGAGTTTCAAACTATGATTCGAAAACTCAACAAGTCCAGGAGCTGGTTCTTTGAAAAAAATAAACAAAATTGGCAAGCCTTTATCCAGACTCATCAAGAAAAAGAGAGAGAGGACCCAAATAAACAGAATCAGAAATGACAGAAGAGAAATCACAATGATACTTCAGAAATGCAAAGAATTGTAAGAAATTACTACAAAAAACAATATGACAAGAAATATGACAAACTGGGTGAAATGGACAAATTTCTGTAAATGTTTAATCTACCAAAACTGAATCCAGAAGAAGCGAAGAGCCTGAATGGGCCAATAACAACAAGTGTTATTGAACCTGGCCCTGGACTAGATGGATACACAGGTGATTTATACCAAACATTTAGAGAAGAACTAACTCCTATCCTTCTCAACCTATTGCAAAAAATCTAACAAGAGGGAAGACTCCCAAACTCTTTCTATGAGGCCAATGCTATTCTAATCCCAAAACCAGGTCAAGACACAACTAAGAAAGAAAACTATAAGCCAATCTCTCTAATGAACATAGATGCTAAGACTCAACAAAATATTGGCCAACCAGATCCAGCAGTACCTTACAAAGATCATACACCATGATCAAGTGGGTAGGTGGGGAAGAGGACAGAGGGGAGTAAAAAGAGGATGGATGTAATACAACAACAATTTAAAAAAATTTTAAATGTAATACACCACATAAGCAAAATGAAAGGCAAAACCCATATGATCATATCAATAGATGCTGAAAAAGCATTTGACAAAGTACAGCAACCATTTATGATAAAAACACTCAGCAAAATGGGAATAGAGGGAGCTTGCCTCAACATCATAAAGGCCATATATGAGAAACCTGAAGCCAGCATCATACTCAATGGGAACAAGACAAGGCTATCCACTTTCTCCACTTCTGTTCAACATCATTTTGGAAGTTCTAGCCATAGCTATCAGACAAGAAAACATAATCAAAGGTATCCAAACTGGAAAGGACAAAGTCAAACTGTCATTATTTGCAGATGGCATGGTAGTGTACATACAAAACCCAATAGGCCCCACAAAAAACTTACTCAACCTAATATGCAAATGGAGCAAAATAGCTGGCTATAAAGTCAATATTCAGGAATCAATAGCATTTTTCTATACCAATAATGAAACATCAGAGATAGAAGCTAGAAAACAAATCCCATTTACCATAGCAACAGAAAAAAATAAATAAATAAAGTACTTAGGAACAAACTTAACCAAGGAGGTAAAAACTACAGACCTTGAAGAAAGAAATAAAAGAAGATACAAATAAATGGAAGTATATACCATGTTCATGGATGGGAAGAATTAACCTCATTAAAATGTGCATACTACCCAAAACAATCCATAGGTTTAATGCAATCCCAATTAAAATACCAATGACATTCTTCACAGAAATAGAAAAAATTGCTTCAAAAATTTATATGGAGCCAAAAGCACCCACAAATAGCCTTAGCAATTTTGAAAAAGAAGAACAAACTAGGAGGAATCACAATACCGGACATCAAACTATTCTATAAGGCCACTGTAATCAAAACAGCCTGGTACTGGCATAAGAATAAACATATAGATCAATGGACCAGAATAGAGAGCCCAGAAGTAAACCCAGAACTCCATGGTCAATTAATATTCAACAAAGGGGAAAGGAACATAAAATGGAGTATAAACAGTCTCTTTAACAAGTGGTGTTGGGAGAACTGGACTGTGAAATGCAAAAAAATAAAACTAGACCACCAACTTACACCATACACCAGAATAAACTTGAGATGGATAAAGGACTTAACCATAAGCAGTGCCATCATAAAGGTCCTGGAGAAAAATACAGGCAGTAAAATTTTAGATATCCTATGCAGAAATATGTTTACTGATACTCCGCCAAGGGGAAAGGAGATCAAAGAGTAAATAAAGTAAATGGGAATATATCAAATTAAAAGTTTCTGTTCAGCTAAAAAAAAAAACACCAGCAAAATTAAAAGGGAACCAACTGTATGGGAAAACATATTTGCCAATGATACCTCAGACAAGGGTTTGACCTCCAAACTATATAATGAAAAAAACTTTGGTATATTTACACAAAGGAATACTACACAGCAGAAATAAAGAACTCCTACCCTTTGCAACAATGGATGGAACTGGAGAGTATTATGCTTAGTGAAATAAGCCAGTCAGTGAAAGATAAATACCATATGATTTCATCCATTACAGGACAATAATGATCAAAACAAACAACAAGCAAAACAGAACCAGATACATGAATACAATGACTAGACCTTCATTGGGCAGGGGCCAGGGATCAGAGAGAGGGGGGAGGAAGAGGCAAAGAAGGGGAGCAGTTTGGTCAAGAACCTAATATGGAAGAACCATGGGCATGGACAACAAGAGGGATTGCCTTTGGTTGGGAGTGGGTGGGTGAGGAAGGGGACAGAGAGGAGTAAAAAGGGGAGGGATGTAATACAATAACAATAAAATTAAATTTAAAAAATAGTTTAAATTAAGAACAATAAAACTGTATCCTAAAACCAAAAAAAAAAAAAAAAAGAAAGAAAGAAAGAAAGAAAACAAGAACAAAAAAGGAAAATTATCTTACATAAGGAAAGTTCAAAGAATATAATTATAACTCATATAATCACAATATACATTCTATAACATTTTGTCCAATTTTTTTTATTTGTGTGTTTTTTAGACCATTCAAGTGTAAGGCAATATCAAAACAGTACACTCCTAAATATTTCAGCCTATATCTCTTTAAAAAAGTACATTTTTCTACATAACCAAAATGCCATTATCACACCTAAGAAAAATAACAATAATTTTCTAATATCTAATATCCAGCCCATAGTTAACTTTTTACAATTGCCCCAGAAATGTTTTGTGTAGTTTTTTTTTTTTTTTTAACAGCAGATTTCAAAATCAAACATTGCATTTGGTCATAATATCTATTTAGTCTTATTCTTTCTAAAATAGTTGTGAACCATTTTTTGTTATGACTTTTACTTTTTGAAGCAATGGAGCAAATTGTTTTGGAGATGTCCCATTTAGGGGGCTTGTCTGATTATTTTTTTTACAGTGCTATTTTACTTGCTGCTTTATGTGCTATGTTTTCTATAAACTAGACATTATTAGATCCTAAATTTGGTTAGATTCAAGTCAGAGATTTTTGGTAAAAAAGCATCTATGGTAGCAAACCTTCCAGATGACTTTCAGTGAGCTGAGCCTCTGTGTATTCATACCCTTATGTAGTCTCCTCTCCTTGAACTTGGGCTGGGCTTTGTGATTCACTTCCAATAAACAGAATATGGCAGAAGTAATGGGATGTCACTTCTAAAATTATATTATTAAGAAATAGGTTTCTGTTATGGATGTTCTCACTCATTTTCCTTGGGTGGCCCATGCTAAAGAAGCTAGATACCAAGTTATGAGGTATCCTGGCAGGGGAGTTTACATGGCAAGGGATTGAAGCCTGCCAACAAACTGTGAGTAAGTTGGAAGCAGCTTTTTCTACCCTGCCCCACTCCATTAAGCATTTAGATGGGATCACAGTCCCAACTGAGAACTTGACTACAGCTTCATGGAACACTTGGAGCCAGAAGCAACAGCTATAAACTTACCTGGATTCTTAAACCACAGAAACTGTAATGTCATAAATGTTTGCTGTTTTAGATCATTACATTTTGGGGTATTTTGTTATGCATTGCTATGGAGTAAATTGCCCCCCCCCCCCTTACCTCCCACAAAACTTACATATTGATGTCCTAACGGTTAATGTTACTGTTTGGAGATAGGGTCTTTAGGAGGTATTTAGGTTAAATGAGGTAATAAAGTCAGGGCCATATCTGATAAACTGTGGCCTTATAAGAAAAGAAATAGGAGCCCCAAAATACAAATTCAGTTGGTTAGGCATGATCTCACAGAGTTAAAAGTCACTGGTTCTATTCCTGGTCAGGGCACATGCCTGGGTTGTGGGTTAGGTACCAGGTTGGGATGTGTATGAGAAGCAACCAATCAACATTTCTCTCTCACATCAATGTTTCTCCCTCTCCCTTTCTCCCTCCCTTCCCCTCTCTCTAAAGATAAATAATAAAAGATAAAATCTTTTTTTTAATAAGAAAAAAGAAAGGAGAGAGAGCTCTATTCTCCTCTCTCCACCATGTGAAGGCATAGCAGGAAGATGGTCATCTCTAACCCAGGAAGAAAGCTCTCACCAGAAGCCAAATTAGATATACCTTGATCCTAGCCTTCCAGTCTCCAAAACTGTGAGAGATCAATTTCTGTTATTTATAAATAATCCAGTTTGCAGTAATTTGTTATGGCAGCCTGAGTAGATTAATAAATGCATCAATAGATATCTAATACAACATCATAGATTATATATCAACTTCATTTTTTATATTGCTTCAAGGAATATAATGCCAGGTTGTCTCATTAATTATTATTATTATTATTTTACATTTTTCATCACTTAGTTAAGATGGCTCCCTGCCAAACCTGGTCACTGAAAAAGTTTAGCTCCCTTTTTATAATCAACAAGTAACCTATGAGACAATACCTTGATCCCCCATGATTTTGTGTTCTTCAAAAACCTATGTTCTGATGCATTTAATATCTGTCGATGTTCTTAGTTTGAACTGATTATTTATTTAAACTTTTCAAATGGTGCTTTTAAAAAATTCTTGGATGGCAAAAGAGTAGAGGGCAGTGCTGATGGCTTGAGTGTCGTAGCAGCTGAAGGATAGGGTAGGGAGCAGGAGACATCAGTAAGTCCCTGTGAATTGGAGCAGTAAGCATCTGGACTCGGGGTGCATAGCCCAGAAACTGCAGAGAACAATAGGAGAGCAGGTAAGACAGTTCTGAACCAGCCGGCCAGCTGGCCAGCAGGCCGAGGTTGACTCTGGACACTGGTAGCTCTGCCCAGAGGGGCAGCTCTGACTAGAGACAGCTTGAGGCTCTCCAGTGACTAGAAATATGAGCAGTGAAGTGTGAACAGTGAGCACAAATTTGGGGAGATTGAGGAATTGAACTCCTGCAGGGTAGGGACTTTGTGAGAGCTGAGAGCCATGCTTCAGAGGCTGAGAGAGAGAGGAAGTACCTCCTGGGGCCAGAGGTGGAGGAGGAAAGACCCACAGATAGCAGGAGCAGAGGAGCAGAGGAGTGCACCAGCCAGGGAGGCGAGAGGGCTGAAAATTGTGCCACCGCACCACTAGAGGACAGCACAGAACCCCAGCAAGAAGGGAGGCCCAACCCCAAGCACCCACATCGTCCCACAGACTCCCATGAAAACACGAAACTGCACACCAGGAACTTGCTGTTGGTGCAACTGGCATGCCCATTGCAGGCAACAAAAACCTCCTCTAAGAGCTGAAGGGGGAGGGGTAGCCATCTGTAGCACACAGCTCGGACTCCCCTATAGAGCCAGGTGCCCATTCCAGGTGGCATAAACCTCCTCAAAGAGCTAGAGGGAAATGACTAGCCATCACAAGTGCTGATGCTACAGGGCTCCCCACAGAACCAGAGGCCCATCGAACACAGTGAAAACCTCCACAAAAAGCTGGACGGGGAGGGGTAGGCATTGCCTGCAAACAATGCTGCTGGTCCCCTGGGGAGCCAGGCACTCTTTGTAGAGAGTGGTTACCTCCTCGAAAAGCTGGAAAGGAATAGATAACCATCACAGGAGCAAGCAAAGTTGCAAGCCATCCACCCTTGGAGCCAGATACCCATCCCAGGTGGAAATCTCCTCGAGCAGCTGGAGGGGGAGGAGTAGCCATTGACAACACATAAGCACCCTGCAGTTCTTCACACAGAACCAGTGAGAGAAGGGATGGTCCCAAAACACACTGCCAGTGCAGAAACCCAGCTAGGCTATTGAAGGCTTGGCCTATGGGAGGGCAATGGTGTAGGTGGGGCTGGCACTCAGAATCAGCCCTGACTGTGACAGCCATAGGTCCTGACACTCCAAGACCACATAGTTTGACTGTAGACTTGCAGAGACTTGATCAAGAAAAAGAGGCAGACTCAGGAAATGGTTCACTGCTAATTTCAAGCACCTGAGTTACACTGAGAGCTACATGAACTGGTAATCCGTAGCATATCCTTTTCAAAAGTTACTTCCATCCCTGGCTGGTAGCACAGTGGATAAGGTGCCGGTCTGTGAACCCAAAGGTTGCTGGTTCAATTCCCCAGCCAGGGCACATAATCAGGTTGCAAGCCAGGTCTCCAGCCAGTTCCATGGCTGGAGGTAGGTGAAAGGCAACCATACATTGATTAAAAAAAATAAAATAAACTTACTTCCAACCCCCACAATTAGTACATTTTAAGTAAATAATGTTTATATCATAGTGTATCCCAATTCCCATATTTTTACTCCTCCCTTATCTCAATCCACCTAACTTTCCAAGACCCTCCTCCTACCCTTGTTGTAAAGTCTACTCACTCTCTTGCTACAATTCATTCCCAGTCCTCAGTCTAAATATTCCTCCTCTCCCCATCTGCTTAAACCCTTTTTTTATTTTTATTTTTGGTGGGTGCACTACTAGGGACTACACATTCCTTTTTTCTGCTAAGAGCACAGGGGTCCAGGCTCCACCTGGACCAATCAGTACTCATTGAGGATATACAGGGAGATAGATGTGACCACTGTATACATAGGCTTATACTGTATGTTTGCACTAGAGGCATTCTGATTTTCCCCCTCCCCATTTCTATATAAGAGATAAGTTGGCTTTCTCTCTTGTACCCCCGCTATCTTTGCTACTCCTTTGCACCCTTCAAAATTATCTATACTTTAATCAACTTCATCATTCTTCCCCTGGATAACAATCTTATTATATCTACATCTGCATTAAGACTGGCTCAGTTGCAGCTGAGGGTGTGATTAAAAGTGGGGGTTACCTTGGAGGGTATGGGTATTTAGCTAGGTTCATAGGCAGTGGAAAGGGAAATTAAAGGAGAAATATCTTTGAAGCGGTGGTTATTTTGCCTGGACTGGTGGTTCCATTTCAGGAGCAGCTCAAAAACAGTGTATGAGATGTGATAAAAGGAGTGTCTCTCAATCAACCAATTGGGGTGAAAGGAAAAACACATACAACAATTCCAAAATACAACCAGACAGCCCAAGTTAGTGACATAAAGGCCACCCTAAGAGCAACAAGTTGAGGAAATCTAAAAGACGGAAACACTGAACTCCACAAATTGCCAAACACAGAAGGGCACTCCATGAAGGCAAGAAATCAAAGCAGATTAATCCAAGATAAAAACAAGCTACGACACCCAAAATGGGGGTGGGGGGAAGAATCAGTCTATCACCAAAGGAAAAGGAGAAATCCCCAGAAAGATCACTAAATGAAACAGGCGAATAATCAGATATGGAATTCAAAATAATGATGATAGAGAAGCTCAATGAGCTCAGCCAGATTAAAAAAACAAAACAAAAAAAAACTATAAACAACTCCAGGGGAACTATGAAGAACTCCAGGGAAGCTACCAGGAACTTATTGAGAACTATACCAGCATTAAAAAGGACATAGAAACTGTCAGTAAGGGCCAGGAAAAAATGAAGAATACAATTTCTGAATTAAAGAATGCAGATGGAATCAACGGTAGGCTACAGGAAGCAAAGGATTGGATCAGTGAGCTGGAGAACAACAAAGAAAAATACTTCAAGACAGTGCAACAGAATGAAAAAAGGCTGAACAAGAATGAAGAGTTTTTAAGAGAGCTACAGGACAACATGAAATGTAACAATATCCATATCATAGGGATATCAGAAGGAGAAGAGAAACAAAGAATGGAAAACCAATTCAAAAAAATAATGATAGAAAATTTTCCTAACATGATAAGTGAAATGTTGCCTAAGTTCAGGAAGCAGAGTGTCCCAGTGAAGATGAATCAAAAGAGACCCACTTCAAGACACATCATAATTAAAATGGCAAATCTCAAAGAAAAAGAGAGAATCCTAAAAGCATTAAGAGAGAAACAGCAAATAACATATAAAGGGGCTCCCATAAGGTTATCAAATGATTATTCAACAGAAACAATATAAGCCAGAAGAGAATGTCAAAAAATATTCCAAGTAATGGTAAACAAAGGCCTGCAACCAAGAATACTCTACCCAGTAAGTCTCTCATTCAAAATGGAAGGAGAAATAAGGAGTTTCCCAGACAAAGGAAGACTAAAAATATACATCTCTACCAAACCAGCATTGCAAGAAATGCTAAAGGGTTTGCTTTTTAAAAGTGAAGAAACAGAGAGAGACAGAGAAGAGCACATGTACAAAGGGGGGAAGTGGCAATAAATAACTATTAATCAATAATAACCTTAAATGTAAGTGGATGAAATGTGCCAATCAAAAGACATAGGGTAGCTGAATGGATAAGAAAACATGACCCACGTATATGCTGTCTTCAAGAGACCCACCTCAGACAAAAGATCTATATACACTGAAAGTGAAGGGATGGAAAAATATATATCAAGCAAATGGACATTTAATCGTAAGGGAATAATCCATCAAGAAGATATAACCCTGGTACATATATATGCAATCAACATAGGAGCTCCCAAATATATAAAGAAAATCTTGGAGGATTTCAAGAAGGATATGGACAGCAACACACACAAGGATTACAGAATTTTAATACCCCTTCATCAACAATGGATAGATCTTCCAAACAAAAAAACACCAAGGATATTGTGGCATTGAACAACGCTCTAGAAGAAATGGACCTAACTGATATATACAGAATCTTTAACCCCAATGAAGCGAAATACACATTCTTTTCAAATGTACATGGAACATTCTCAAATATAGACTACATGGTAGGTCACAAGACAAGCCTCCACAAATACAGGAAAATTGAAATCACACCAAGGATCTTCTTAGATCCCCTTCTAGGGACCTGGTCACCACCCAGCCACGTGCCCTGACTAAGGAATTAGTTCTTCTCTAAACATTTGGTAGAATTCACCTGTGTATCCATCTGGTCCAGGGCTCTTGTGCTTGGGGAGATTTTGGATTGAACCAGCAACCTTTGGTTCACAGACCAGTGCTATTGAGCCACACCAGCCAGGGCTGGCTACTGTTCTTCACAAAGAAGAGATTTCTTCTCATTAACAGGAATTACCTACAATTCCTCCTAAAAAGGCAGGATAAATGTTAAATTTCTTTCTTTCTTTCTTTCTTTTTCTTTCTTTTTTACATTTTATTTATTATTTTTAGAAAGAGGGGTAGGGAGAGAGACATCACTTTTCACCTGCCTCCAGCTATGGACCTGGGCATCCAGGCACCTGAGTTCTGATCCTAGTGGCCTTACCAATTTTCTTGCACCATGAAGACCAGCAACCTACTTCTCTGTACCTTGGCAAGCAAGTTTGCCATGGAGGCTTGGAGGAGATGCTCCGTGCAGTGGCAATTAAAGACAAAACTCACTGTGGACATGAAAGATGACATCCCTAGGGCCTGTGTCAGAAATAACATATGAGCAAGAGAATAGAGAAGTGGATAAGAAAGGCCAGGTGTCTGAAATGCTTTCCCCATAGTTGAGGGTTTAATTGGCAGAAAGTGGTAAAAATGTTAGTATTGCAGCATGGGAGAGAGAAATTAGTCTGAGAAAGCTCCCAACTTCCCCCAAGGAGGCAGAAGATGGTAAATTCAGGTTCCTCTGATCCATTCTAATATCTAGGACTCTGGGACTCTAAGCCTAAATCCTATTTGTACTACCCAAAGGGTATGAAATAAACCAGGGTGCATCTGAACTGTGTAGAAGGAAAATTGGCTCAATGTCCACACAACCCCCAAACCCCAGGTCATGACTACTATTTACTGGAACAGGCTGAACATTGCTGACTTCTGAGCTCACATCCTAGCCCTCCCTTGTTCACCCTTACTCTATTCCTATATTTGACTTAAATTTCCTAAAAGCCAATGAGTGAGTTTGAAAACCTAGTTAGTGAAAATCATTGTTCATTCCTGAAACTTCTGATACTATGGCATTGCAAAAATACTGTCTGGGCCTCCATTGAAAATAACATTATTTTGGGCTGTTTGGAAAGCACTGGAAGCTCCTTACACATAATCACTCCCATTTTTACCTTCTACTGAGGCTCTGCCCTACTCACCTAGCAATCGCCTACACCCATATCTATTGTTCTTCCATTGAGACTGAATGTCAAGGTTGTTCAAAAACTTTAATTCAGTGAGGTACTTTCTCAATATCCCTTTGTGCCATGCCCACAGCAGAGCAGGAAATGGGCCATGTATGAATGAACACCTAATAAAAAAACCAAGAATGCAACAGAGATGCAAGGTATTCTTACACTTTGAGCTCTTTCCAGCAAAAAGGTCCTCACTTCTGCGAGCTCTATGTGTGTTTAGCAATAACTTGGCATGTTGTATCTGTTCCATAAATGTTCACAACAATTATTTAGCAACAACAGGCAGAAATCACTGTAGGGAAAACAGTTGTTACCTAGACCCCTCTCTGCTCTCTTGGGTGATAGGGAGAAATATTTTCCCATACACATTCTCCATTTGAGCACATACTCTCCAACCTGTCATAGTTGAATGCTATTATGTCTAATTCTTTTTCTTACCACCAGCCACACAGAAAGAAAACAGCCCAGCATGCCCTTTGTCCTTCGCTAAATTCTCACCTAATCTAAGAAAGTCAGGCCAAACTTCTTAGCCTGCCTTATGCCTTCTAGGTATTGTGCTGCTGCATTTTAAGCCACTGATGCCTCATCTCTCTGCCCTCATCCTTCACCAGATTCTGGGCAAGTACTTCTGCTTTGTATTTAGATCAATAGACATTACTTAGATTTTACCTACATTTCCCTAGGCTCCAACATACGTTAGATATACAAAAAAAAACTAAATTAGGCATGGTTATCTAAGGAGCTTAAAATATAAGTTTTGGATTAAGAATCCAAAGATAAACCCTCACATTTATAGTCATTTTATTTTCAGTAAGGGTACCAAGCCAATTCAAGGGGTAAATAATAGGATTTTCAACAATGATATAGGAACAGCTGGGTATGAATAAAGTTGAATTACTACCTCATATTATATATAAAAATTAACTCAAAATGAACCAAAATCCTAAATGTAAAAGCTAAAACAATACAACTCTTCGAGAAAATATAAGCATAAATCTTCATGATATTAAATTAGGCAATAATCTCTTAAATACCGCAAGTATCCAATAAATAAATAAATAAATAAGTTGGACATTATCAAAATTTTTAACTTTTGTGCTTCAGAAAAAATTAAGAGAGTACAAAGAAAATCCACAGAATAGAAGAAACTCTTTGCCAATTATATATATTTAGTAAGGGACTGTATTTAGAATATATAAGGAGCTATTATAACTCAGTAATAAAAAGACAATCCAATTTAAAAATGGGTAAAAAATATGAACACACAGTTTGCCAAAGGAGATATGCAAATGGCCATAAGTACATAAAAAGATACTCAACATCATCAGTTACTAGAAAAATGCAAATCAAAACCCCAGTGAGGTGTCTAGTTTTATACCTACTAGGATGACTATAATTAAAAACACAGATAATGTTTCAGAGTTCTGATCAAGGTGGCAGAATAGGTGAACAGTATCCTCACTTCCTTCCATGACCACAGTGAAATTACATCTAAATTATGGAACAACCAACCTGAATAAATATCTGAAATCTAAAGTCCTATAACTAAAGATATAAAAGAAGCCACATCAAGACAGTTAGGAGGGACATATAAGTAAAACCAGTTGGCCTCACACCCATGAGTGGTGTTTGAGAATCCAGAGGAGTATCTCAGCTTTAAAAGAGTGAGGAGTATCAGCACATACTTGGATTCCCAGCTTGGAACATCAGTACTGGGAAGAAAAGCCCACATAACAGCTGGCTGTGAAAATCAATGGAAATTTTGTCCCTCTCTCCAGATGAGATGAAAAGCTGTAAAAACCCAGGGGTCCCCTTAAAGAACCAACACACAAAATCTTGCTTGTAAGTACTCTCTCTGGGTTCTAGCAAAGAGACAATACCCAGGGGGAGAAGGGGGATAGACCTCAAAAGCTCTTTCAGCACTAGCCAGCATGGCCCATGAAACTGGAGAGTATTAATGCTAAGTGAAACCAGGCAGCAAAAGATAAATACCATATGATCTCATCTATAAGATGAACCTAATGGACAAAACAAACAAATGAGCAAAATAGAACCACAGGCCTGAAAACAAGGAACAAATTGACAGTGACCAGAGAGGAGGAGAGAGGAGAAAAAGAGGTAAAGAAGGGAAAGGGTCTAGTCAAGGAACATGTATAAATGACCCATGGATGTGGACAACAGGATAGAGGTTGACTACGGAAACAGGTAGGTGGGTGGGGTAAGGGAGAGCAATGGGGAAACATTGGGAAAATTGCAACAAATCAATAGAAAAAAGATTGAGAAAAAAACTAACAATCCTCAAGACTACAAGAAAACAATTAGAAACAAAATAAATATACAAAAATCCATTGCATTCTTATATACTAACAATGAAATTTTAGAAAAGAAATGGAAAATATTATTTGCAATGGAAAAAAATATATATCTGAATAAACTTAACAAAGAATATGATATGACCCGGAAACATAAACTACAAGACATTATTGAATGAAATTGAAAAAGGAAATGAAATAGAAATACTCATCTCCATGTTCATGTATTGGAAGAATCAACGTAATTATAATGGCCTTATTACCTAAAGTAATATACAATGCCAATTAAAACCCCAATTGCATTTTTGAAAGATATAGGAAAAAACTTTAAAATTTGTATGGGATAACAAGACTAATAATATCCAAAGCAATTCTGAGAAAAAAGAATAAAGCTGGAGACTTTATACATCCCGAGTTAAAATTATACTACAAAAACAAAATTACACCAGAATAAACTCAAGATGGATAAAGGATTTAAACATAGCAGTGCCACCATAAAGGTCCTGGAGAAAAATATAGGCAGTAAACTTTCGGATATCCTATGCAAAAATATGTTTACTGATACTTCACCAAGGGCAAAGGAAATCAAAGAACGAATCAACAAATGGGACTATATCAAATTGAAAAGTTTCTGTTCAGCTACAGAAAACATCAGCAAAATTCAAAGGGAACCAACTGTATGGGAAAACATAATTGCCAATGATACCTCAGACAAGGGTCTGATCTCCAAAATATATAAAGAACTAATGTGACTCAACACCAGGGAGACAGACAGCCCAATTAAAAAATGGGCAAAGGACCTGAACAGACAACTCACTGAGGAAGATATACAAAGGGCCCAG
>PVIW01007878.1:0-13827 GCA_004026585.1 Noctilio leporinus | reverse complement strand
GAAGATACCACCTCACACCTGTCAGAATGGCAATCATCAACAAATCAACAGACAAGTGTTGGCGAGGATGCAGGGCAAAGGGAAACCCTCGTACACTGTTGGTGGGAATGTAGGCTGGTGCAGCCACTGTGGAAAACAGTATGGGGTTTCCTTAAAAAACTAAAAATGGAACTGCCTTTTGATCCAGTGATTCCACCACTTCGACTATACCCAAAGAATCCTGAAACACCAATTCATAAGAACCTATGTACACCTATGTTCATAGCAGCACTATTTACAATAGCCAAGTGCTAGAAACAGCCTAAGTGCCCATCAGTGGATGATTGGATCAAAAAACTTTGGTACATTTACACAATGGAATTCTATATAGCAGAAAGAAAGAAGGAACTTGTACCCTTTGCAACAACATGGATGGAACTGGAGAATATTATGCTTAGTGAAATAAGCCAGTCAGTGAAGGACAAATATCACATGATCTCACCCATTACAGGACAATAATGAACAGAACTAACAACAAGCAAAACAGAACCAAATAGATGAATACAGTGAATAGGCCTTCAGTGGTCAGGGGAAAGAGGTTGGGGGGAGGGAGGAGGCAGAGGCAGGGAAGGGGAGCAGCTTAGACAAGAACCTAGTATAAAGGAACCACAGACATGGACAACAGGTGGGATTGACTTTTGGGGTGGATGGGTGGGTGGGGAGGGGGACAGAGGGGAGCAAAAAGGCAATGGATGTAATACAACAACAATAAAAAAAAAAAAAAAGAAAAAACAATTACCTAAACATGGCATTGCAGAAAAACAGACACACAGATCAGTGTGGGGTAAAAACTATACATATATAGGCAATTTTTGACAAAGGTGCAAAAACATACAACAGAGGGGGAAAAAAATAAAGCCTCAACTAAATGGCACTGGGAAAATTGGAAAGCCACTTGCAAAAAAATAAATCTAGACTGCTATACATAAAAAGTAAGTTAAAATGGGTCAAAGATGTGAACAATAAAATACAGTTAAAAATACCTTAAGTCCTAAACTTATAAACCTTAGTCTCAGAAAGGATTTTATGGATTTGACCCCAAAGGCAAAAGAAATAGAAGCAAAAATAAATGAATGGTGCTACACTAAATTAAAAAATCTTCTGGATTAAATCCTGAGGAGAGAAGATACAGAAGGATGGTAGGCAGTGCTGAGTGCTTGCCCTGGTTCTGGAGCAGCTAGAGGGAAGACCAGGGAATGAAGGACAGGTGAAAGTCACTGGGAGTTGGATCAAAAAGCATCTGGATTCCAGACTGACTTGTCCAGAATTCACAGAGTGCTATGAGTTAGTGTGACCAGGTACAAAACACAGGAGGTGGTGAAGGTCCTCAACTCACAGGCTCCTGGCTTCTAAATAAAGTTGCTGGTGTGGTCTGGACCAACATGGTGCATCTGGTGGCCTTGTTTAAGGGAAGCTTTGGACCAGCTTGTTGAGACAATAAAGTGTCAGACCATGTGGGCAGTTAGTGCAAAGTTGGGACAACTAGAAGAGTTGCACTCCTACAAAGGATCCATGTTGCAGCAGCAGATGGGAGAGACTTGTGTGAGTTTGGACAAAATGGTGGGAACATGATGACTGAGAACATGGCTTCCAGCAGCATGTAGCAGCCAGTGGCATGGTGGTGACCAGTGGTGCAGTGACCACGGGCATGGCATTGAGGAGGGCCCCCACTGTGAGAGACAGCCCCATCCTTTAAGGCACTTAAGCCTGACTGAAGATTACAGAGAGACTTGATTAATGAAAAAAGATAGACACAGAAAATAGAAGGATTCTAATTGCAAACAGCCTGTCTAGACCCAAACTGGGGAGTGACCTGGCATCAAGGGACAAAGCCAAAAAGAGAAGAAAGGGGAAAAACACCAGATATTATGGAGATAATAAGGCGATGATCCTCCACATGAATTATGTGTCTCCACCATATCATTTTTAATATTCATTTCTCATCCTCACAAGAAGTGAATTTTAAGTAATCAGTGTTTACATTATAGTGTACCTCAAATATTATATTTTACACCTCCCTCTTCTTGCTCCATATTGCCACCTAATTTTCTCTTCTTACTTTTGTTTTGAATTCTATTTTCTCTACACTACAACTCATTTCCAATCTCTACCCTAATTATTTTTACCCTCTTCAGGATCTTAAAACCATTTTTTTTTTTTTTGTCATTAGTCACCCCACACTCTTTTTCTGTGTTCATAAAATACAGTAATTCTCTCTCCAGCTTGACTAATCAGTTCTTATTGAGTGTGGATAGGGAGGTAGCTGTGGCATCTTTGCAAACTTATAGATCTTCACTAATTTAGTATTTTAAATCTCAAATCTTAGCACCCCCCTCTCCTACTCCACTTACACCTTCCTTCAGCCCTTTTCTTTTTTCATTTCCAATTAGTTTTTCCTGTCCTAGCCTGTACCCAAATCCTCACTCCTAATATTCCCCCTCCTTATATCACCTCAAAATCACTTTAATTTCCTCCACACATCTCTTAAGCTTCTCTCTCGTTTGTTTTGTTTTTTTTTTTTTCTTTTCCAAAGACTTTATTTCACTACTTTTAGAAAGAGGGGAAGGGAGAGAGGCAGAGAGGGAGAGAAACATCAATGTATGGTTGCTTTTCACCTGCCTCCAGCCACAGACCTGACTGGAGACCCGGTTTGCAACCTTGTCATGTGCCCTGGCTGGGGAATTGAACCTGTGACCTTTGGGTTCACAGGCCGGCACCTTATCCACTGTGCTACCAGCCAGGGATCTCTCTTGTTTTTACCTTGCACTACCAACACACCTGTAGCAATGATAGCTCATATGTTGTTGATACTGCTATAGTGAAACTTTTTCATTAATTTGGTTGCTTTTTTCTTTTTATTGTCCTTTTAATACCAAGTTATAATAGCTCAAAAAAATTTTAAATGTATGTGTATTTGTTCTCTCACACAGTACCTATATATGGGTATGTATATATGATTCTGTCCCAAAAGTATCAGCCATGCAAATTTTTAAAAAAATTATTGGCTCTATACTTTTGGGACAGATTACACACACACACATATACACATATAACTTCTATTAAGGCTTAATACTGCATACTTGCCCTTTCTTGCTGCATTCTGATCCCCCCTCCAAGTTCTACATAAGATGTAAATTTTGCTTTCTTTCTCTCATCACCTTGCCACTTCTTATTACTATCACAGGTCCTTCCTCTCACCCCTCGAATTCATTTATAATTCATTAAGTCAGCTCAGTTGTTCTTCCTCTCTTATAATAGTCTTAATCTCTTTATATTCTTATTAATACTGGCTCATTTGCAGCTGAAAATGTGATTGAGGATGTTATCTTTGAGTAGGTGGGTATTTTGCCTGGGTCATTTGCAGTTGAAAGTGTGATTGAGAGTGGAGGATATCTTTCAAGGTATGGTTATTTTGCCTGGACTAGTGATTCTTTTTCAGTAGCAGCACAATAAAAGTATAGGAGACATGGTAGAAGGAGTGACTCTCAATCAGCTAGCCAAAATAAGGCCCACCAAAGAGCAATACATCAGCCAAATCCAAAATACAATCAAATAGCCCAAATAAATAGCATAAAGGGCATCCCAAGAATAACAAGTTGAGAAAATCTAGCAGACTTCACCACTGAGTCCCACAGAACTCCTACTGCAGAAGGTCATGCCACAAAGACAGGAACCTAAAGAAGCTTAATCTAAGAAATAGAAACAATCAAGAGGAGACACTTAAAATGGGGATTAAAAGAAACAATACCTCAGTGAAAGGAAAGGAGAAATCCCCCAAAAGACTGCTAAATGAAATAGAGGCAAGCAAACTATTAGACATGGAATTCAAAACAATGTTTATAAGGAAGCTCAATGAGCTCGGAGAGCTCAAGGGGAACTACAAAGAACTCCAGTGAAACTATAAAGAACTCCAGGGAAACTACAAAGCATTTCAGGGAAACTACAAGAAACTTAGTTAAAACTACATGAGCATTAAAAAGGGCATAGAAACTATCAATAAGAGCCAGGAGGAAATGAAGAATTACAGTTTCTGAATTGAAGAACATGGTAGAACAAATCAAAAGCAGGCTAGAGGAAACAGAGGTCCAGATCAGCAAACTGCAGGACAGCATAGAAAAAATATATCCAGACAATGCAACAAAATGAAAAAAGGCTGAAAAGGAATAAAAATGTGTTAAGATAGTTGCAGGATGGCATGAAACATAACAATATCCATATCATAAGGATACTAGAAGGAAAAGAATAGAAGCAAGGGATAGAAAACTTGTTTGAAAAAGTAATGACAGAAAACTTCTTGAACTTGGTGAAACAAAAAAACTACACAAGCACAGAGTCCCAATGAAGATGAACCCAAAGAGGCCTACACCAAGACACATCATAATTAAAATGGCAGCATTCAAAGACAAAGGGAGAACACTAAAGGCAGCAAGAAAGAAACAGCTAATAACATACAAGGAAGCTCCAATTAGGCTATCATCTGATTTCTCAGCAGAAACAATGAGCCAGAAGGGAATGGAAAAAAATATTACAAGCAATGAAGGCAAAAACCTACAACCAAGGCTACTCTACCCAGCAAGGCTCTTATTCAAAATGGAAGGTGAATAAGGAGTTTCCAAGACAAAAGAAAGCTGAAAGACTATACCTCCAACAAACCAGCATTGCAAAAGATATCAAAGAAACTGCCATGAGAACAGAAAAAGAGAGAGTGAGTGAGTGAGGGAGAGAGGGAGAGAGAGAGAGAAAAAAGGAAAAATTCATAATGAATATGTGCCTAACAATAACAACCATTAAATGTAAATGGATTCAATGCCTCAATCAAAAGCATAGGGTAGCTGACTGAATAAGAAAATGGAATGATTCTCCACCCAGCACACATAAACAGGTGACAAGCCAGGTCTCCAGCCAGGTCCATAGCTGGAGGCAGGTGAAAGGCAACCATACATTGATGTTTCTCTCCCTCTCTCCTTTCCTCTCTCTCTGGAAATAATAAATAAAATCTTTATAAATAAATAAATGAGAAAACAGGACCCACATATATACAGTCTACAAGAGACTCATCTCAGAATAAAATATCTCCACAGACTAAAAGTGAAAGGATGGAAACAAAATATTTCAAGCAAATGGACACACAAAGAAAGCTGGGGTAGCAATACTCATATCAGACAAAATAGATTTCACAACAAAGACCATTAAAAGAAACAAGGAAGGACATTTCATAATACATAAGGGAACAAAAAACCTATCAAGAAGATATGATCCTTGTAAACATATGCCCCCAACATAGAAACACCCAACTACATAAGAAAACACTTGGAAAACTTCAAAAAGTATATCAACAACAACACCTTCAGAGTAGAGAATCTTAACACCCCACTATCAACAATAAAAAGATTTTCCAAGCAAAAAATACCAAAGATATTGTGGCATTGAACAACACTCTAGAAAAAATGGACTTACTTTATATATACACAGAACTTTTCATCCAAAAAAGCAAAATACATATTCTTTTCAAATGCACATGGAACATTCTTAAAGAGAGAACACAGAGTTAGACACAAAACAAGACCTCACAAATTCAAGAAAATTGAAATTGTATCAAGCATCTTCTCAAATCATGCTTCTCAGATGGCTTGAAACTAGAAACAAACCTCAAGGAAAAAGTCCCAGAAGAGTCAAATCCATGGAGATTGAATAACATGCTATTAAATAATGATTGGGTTAACAATGAGATCAAGGAAAAGTCAAAAAGTTTCTGGAAACAAATTAAAATGAACACACAATAGCCCAAAACATATGGGACACCTGAGAGGTATAAAGGCAGCCCTGAGAGGAAAGTTCATAGCAATGCAGACCTACCTAAAAAGGAGAGAAGAATCTCAAATAAACAGCCTAACCCTACAGCTATAAAAACTAGAGTTACAACAAACAAAGCCCAGAGCTAGTAGAAGAAAGTAAATAATCATGATTGGAGAAGAATGAAATGATATAAAGATTAAAGGAACAATTCCAAGGATCAGTAAATCCAGGAGCTAGTTATTTGAAAAGATAAAATCAACAAGCCTTTAACCAGGTACACCAAAACAAACAAACAAACAAACAAAAAAAAAAAAAAAAAAAAAAAAAAAAAAAAAAAAAAAAAAAAAAAAAAAAAAAAAAAAAAAAAAAAAAAAAAAAAAAAAAAAAAAAAAAAAAAAAAAAAAAAAAAAAAAAAAAAAAAAAAAAAAAAAAAAAAAAAAAAAAAAAAAAAAAAAAAAAAAAAAAAAAAAAACAAGAGGACGCAAATAAGCAAAATCAGAAGAAATAGAGGAGAAATCACAACTGATGCCACAGAAAAATAACAGATTATAAGAATTTATTACAAATAGCTATATAACAAAAAATTTGACAACATGAGTGAAATGGACAAATTCTGGAAGCATACAATGTCCCAAAACTGAATCAAGAAGCAGAATGCCTGAATAGACCAATAACAACTAGTGAAATTGAAGCAGTAATCAAAAAAACTCCAGGTACACTAAAGCCCCGGGCCAGATGGCTACCCTGGTGAATTTTTACCAAACATTTAGGAAAGAACTAGCCCCTATCTTTCTCAATCTATTCCAAAATATCCAAGAAGAGGGAAGACTCCCTTTCTATGAGGCCAGTATTGTTTTAATCCCAGGTCAAGACACAACAAAGAAAGAAAACTATAGGCCAGCATTGCTGATGAACATAAATGCTAGAATCCTCAACAAAGTATTGGCAAACAAGAGGAGAAAAGATGGCGACAGAGCAGAGGGCAGTCCTGACGGAGTCCCCAAGTGCCAAAGCAGCTGGAGGATAGGGTAGGGAGCATGAGATGTCTGCTGGTACCCGCGAATTGGAGCAGTAAGCATCTGGATTCAGGGGTGCACAGTCCAGAAGCTGCAGAGACCTACAGGAGAGTAGGTGAGACAGTTCTGAACAGGCCAGCCGGAGGGGCAGAGGTCAACTCTGGGGAGTGGCGGCTCTGCCCAGAGGGGCAGCTCTGACTGAAGACAGCTTCAGGCTCCCTGGTGAATATAAATCTGAGGAGTGAAGTATGAGCAATGAGCACAAACTCAGGGCGATTGAGGAATTGAACTTCTGCAGGGGAGGGACTGTGTGAGAGTCGCACTCGGGAGGCCAAGAGAGAGGAAGCACCTCCCAGGGCAAGATGTAGAGGAGGAGAAACCCACAGGGAGCAGGAGCAGGGGAGTGGGAAAGTGCACTGCCCTCGGTGGTGTGAGGACCAAGAACTGTGCCATTGTGCCATCTGGGGAGAAGGCAGCTCAGAGCCGCAGAGAGAAGGGAGGCTCAACCCCACACACCCACACTGTTGCACAGTCTCCTACAGAAATTGCAGCTCGAAACTGTGCGCCAGGAACTTGCTACTGGTACAACCAGGGTGCCCATCGCAGGCGGCATAAACCTCCTCGAAGAGCCAGAGGGAAAGGGCTAGCCATCACAGGTGCTGTCACTGCAGGACTCCCCATAGAACCAGGGACCCATTGAAGGCAGCAAAAACCTCCACAAAGAGCTGGATGGGGAAGGCTATCCATTGCCCGCAAACAATGCTGCAGGCCTCCCAGAGAGCCAGGTGCTCTTTGCAGACACAAGGTGCAAAAACCTCCTCGAAAAGCTGGAGGGGGAGGGCTAGCCATCACTGGAGCAAATGAAGCTTCGGGCCACAGCCCCCTTGGAGCCAGGCTCTCATCCAGGTGGAAACCACCTAGAGGAGCTGGAGTGGGAGGAGTAGCCATCAACATCACAAAAACACCCTGTAGTTCTTCACACAGAACCAGTGAGAAAAGGGAGGGGGAAATGTCCTCAGTGCAGAAACTCAGCTAGGCTGCTGGAGACTTAGCCTACCAGGGGTGTAGCACTCATAATCAGCCCTGACTATAACAACAATAGGCCCTGCCACTCCAAGGCCATACAGCCTGACTGTAGGCTATAGAGACTTGACCAAGGAAAAGAGGCAGACTCAGGAAATGGATCGCTGCTAATCTCAAGCACCTGAGTTGCACTGAGAGCTACATGAACTATTAATCCCTAACATATCCTTTTCAAAAGTTACTTCCAGCCCTCACAATTAGTGCATTTTAAGTAAATACTGTTTAGTGTATCCCAATTTCCATATTTTCACTCCCACCTTCTCTCAATTCATCTAACTACTCAAGATTCTCCTCCTACTCTTATTTTAAAGTTTACTCACTCACCTGCTACAACTTATTCCCAGTCCTCAAACTAAGTATTCCTTCCCTCCCCAACCTCTTAAACTATTTTTTGTGGGTGCACTACTAGGGACTACACATAATTTTTTTTATGCTAAAAACACACAGGTCTTGGTTCCACTTGGACCAATCAGTGTTCATTGAGGGTGAACAGGGAGGTAGATGCGGCCACTATATATACAGACTTATACTATTCTGAGGCATTCTGATTTTCCCCTCCCCCATTTCTAAATAAGAGATAAGTTGGCTTTCTCTCTCACATTCCCACTATCTTTGCTACCCCTTTGCACCCTTCAAAACTATCTATGCTTTAGTCAACTTCATCATTTTTTCCCCTCTTATAATAGTCTTATCATATCTACATCCATATTAAGACTGGCTCAGTTGCAGCTGAGGGTGTGATTAAAAGTGGAGGTTACCTTGGAGGGTATGGGTATTTAGCTGTTCATAGGCAGCTGAAAGGGAAATTAAAGGAGAAAGATATATTTGAAGCTGTGAACCACCTGGACTGGAGGTTCTGTTTTAGGAGCAGTTCAAAAACAGTGTATGAGATGTGATAGAAGGAGTGTCTCTCAATCAGCCAACTGGGGTGAAAGGAGCAACACATACAATAAATCCAAAATACAACCAGACAGCCCAAGTTAATGACATAAAGGGCACCTCAAGAGCAACAAGCTAAAGAAACCTAGGAGACTGCAACACTAAACCCCACAAATCTCCTAACACAGAAGGACACTCCATGAAGGCAAGGAATCAAAGCAGATTAATCCAAGACAAAAACAAGCAATAACAAACACCCAAAATGGAGGAAAAAAGAATCAGTCCATCATCAAAAGGAAAGGAGGAATCACCAGACAGACTGAGAACTGAACTAAAAACTAGCAAGCTATCAGACATGGAATTCAAAGAAATCATTGTCAGATGGCTCCATGAATTAATGGAACTCAAAGAAAACTACAAAGAACCCAGGGCGATGACAAGGAGCTTACTGAAAATTATACCAGCATTAAAAAAGACATAGAAACCATCAGTAAGAACACAATCTCAGAACTGAAGAACACAACAGAAGGAATTTAAAGCAGGTTAGATGATGCAAAGGACTGGATTAGTGACTTGGAGGACAACAGGGAAAAAAATAACCAGGCATTGCAACAAAATGAAAAAAGACTGAAAAAGAATCAAGAGTTTTTAAGAGAGATACAGGACAACATAAAATGCAACAATATCTGTATCATAGGGATACCAGAAAGAGAAGAGAAGCAAGGGATAGAAAACCTGTTTGAAAAAGTAACAACAGAAAACTTCCCTAAAATGATGAGTGAAAGGGTCACTCAAGTTCAGGTAGCACAGAAAGTCCCAATGAAGATGAACACAAATAGGCCTACTCCAAGACATTATAATTAAAATGGCAAACTTCAAAGACAAAGAGAGAATCCTAAAAGCATCAACAAAGGACCAGCAAATAACATATAAGGGGGCTCTGATAAGGTTATCAAATGATTTCTCAGCAGAAACAATACAAGCCAGAAAGGAATGGCAAAAAATACTCCAAGTCAGGAAAAACAAAGGCCTGCAACCAAGAATACTCTACCCAGCAAGGCTCTCATTCAAAATGGAAGGTGAAATAAGGAGTTTCCCAGATAAAATAAGGCTTAAAGTATATACCTCCAGCAAACCAGCACTGCAAGAGATGCTAAGAGGCCTCTTTTAAAAAGATGAAGGAACAGAGAGAGACAGAGAGAAACACAGGTACAAAGTGGAAAAATGACAATAAATAAGTATCAATCAATAATAATCTTAAATGTAATTTAATTAAATGCACCAATAAAAAGACATAGGGTAGTTGAATGGATAAGAAAATGTGACCCACATATATGCTGTCTGCAAGACATTCACCTCAGAACAAAAGATCAACACAGACTGAAAGTGAAAGGATGGAAAATATATTTCAAACAATTGGACATGAAACAAAGGCTGGGGTAGCAACACCTATATCAGACAAAATAGATTTCACAATGAGGGAATGAAATGAGACAAAGAAGGGCATTTCATAATACTTAAGGGAACAATCCACCAAGAAAACATAACCCTTATAAATATATATGCACCCAACATAGGTGCACCCAAATATATAAGGAAAATTTTGGAGGACTTCAAGAAGGATATAGACAGCAACACACTAATAGTAAGGGATTTCAATATCCCATTATCAACAATAGACAGATCTTCCAAGAAAAAAAAAAAACAAAAAAAAAACACCAAGGATATTATAGCATTGAACAACACTCTAGATGAAAAAAACTTAACTGACATATACAGAACTTTTCACCCCAAAGAAGCAAAAAAAAAAAAAAAAAAACCAAAACACATTCTATTCTAATGCACATGGAACATCCTCAAAGATAGACAATATGGTAGGACACAAGTTCAAGAAAATTGAAATCATACCAAGCATCTTCAAAGATCACAATGGATTGAAACTAGAAACCAATATCAAGAAAAAAATTCAAAAACAATACAATTTGTGGAGACTGAATAACATGCTATTAAGTAATGAATGGGTTAATAATGAGATCAAAGAAGAAATTAAAAAGTACCTAGAAACAAATGAAAATAAAATGAATTAACAGCACCCCAAAACCTATGGAACACAGTGAAGGCAGTCATCAGAGGGAAAGTCATAGCAATAATGACCTACCTAAAAAAGGCTAGAAGAAACTCATACAAAAAACCTAACCATAAAGCCTCAAGAACTAGAACAGCAACAACAAACAAAGCCCAGAGCAAGCAGAAGGAAGGAAATTATCAAGATCAGAGCAGAATTAAACAACATTTAAAAGTACAACTCAAAGGATCAACAAATCCAGGAGCTGGTTCTTTGAAAAGATAAACAAAATTGACAAACTATTAACAAGACTTTTCAAGAGAAAAAGAGAGAGGACCCAAATAAACAAAATCAGAAGTGACAGAGGAGAAGTCACAACCAATACCACAGTAATACAAAGGATTGTAAGAAATTACTACACACAACTATATGAAAAGAAATTTGACAACCTTGGTGAAATGGACAAATTTCTGGAAATGTATGACATACCAAAACTCAAACAAGAAGAAGCAAAAAACCTGAATAGACCAATAACAACTAGTGAACTTGAAGAAGTGATCAAAAATGTCCCAGTGCACAAGAGTCCTGGTCCAGATGGCTATACAGGTGAATTCTACCAAACATTTAGGGAAGAACTAACTCCTATCCTCCACAAACTATTCCAAAAAATCCAAGAAGAGGGAAGACTGCCAAACTCTTTTTATGAGGCCAGTATTATTCTAATCCCAAAACCAGATGAATACACAAGAAAGAAAGAAAACTATAGGCCAATATCTCTGATTAACTTTAATGTGAAAATTCTCAACCAAATATTAGTAAACTAGATCCAGCAATATGTTTAAAAAGTTATACACCATGATCAAGTGGCATTCATCCCAGGGATGCAAGCATGGTTTGATATTCACAAATCAATAAATGTAACACACAACATAAACAAACTGAAAGACAAAAACCATATGATCATATCAATAGATGCCAAAAAAGCATTTGATAAAGTACAGCACCCTTTTATGATTAAAACCCTCAGTTAGATGGGAATAGAGGGAACATACCTCAACATAATAAAAGCCATATATGAGAAACTTGAATCTAACATCATGCTCAATGGGCAAAAACTGAAAGCCTTTCCCTTAAGATCGGGAATAGAGTGGAGAGGGTGTCCACTCTCTCCACTCTATTCAATATAGTCTTGGAAGTTCTAGCCACAGTGATCAGACAAGAAAAAGGAATCAAAGCTATCCAAATTGGAAATAAGGAAGTAAAACTGTCATTATTTGCAGATGACATGATAGTGTACATAGAAAACCCCATAGGCTCTATTAAAAAACTAGTCTATTTAATAATGGAACTTGGAAAAATAGCTGGATACAAAGTCAATATCCAGAAATCGAAGGTATTTTTATACACCAACAATGAAACATCAAAGATAGAAGCTAGAAAACAAATCCCATTTACCATAACAACAAGAAAAATAAAGTACTTAGAAATAAACTTAACCAAGGAAGTACTCATTTTTGGAAAACTACGTAACACCGAAGAAAAAAATTAAGAAAGATATAAATAAATGGAAGCACATACCATGTTCATGATTGGGATAATTAACATCATTAAAATGTCCATACCACCCAAAGCTATCTACATATTCAATGCAATCCTTATTAAAATACCAACATCATATTTCATAGAATTAGAACAAACACTTAAAAAATTCATATGGAGTCAAAAAAAGATCTTGAATAGCTACAGCAATCCTGAAAAAGAAGAATGAAGTAGAGGCTCCAAGATGGCGACAGAGTAGAGAGCAGTGCTAATGGTGTTCTTGAGTACCAAAGCAGCTAGAGGACAGGATAAGGAGCGTGAGACGGCTTCAGGACCCTAGGGATTGGAACGGACTGCATCTGGACTCAGGGGAACAGAGCCCAGAGGCAGAGGAGGCCAGCAGGACAGTAGGTGAGGCGTTCCCGACCGACCGGCCGGCGGGCCGAGGTCAGCTCTGGGCAGGGGCGGCTCTGCCCAGAGGGGCCCGTTTGACTGGGGCAGCTCCGGGCTCCCTGGTGACTGGAAGTCTCAACAGAGAAGTGCGGGCAGCGAGGGCGAACGACGTAGGGAACACGGAATTTAACTCTTGCAGGGGAGGGACTGTGTGAGAGACTCACTCCGGCAACAGGGAGAGGAGGCTCCGCCCGCGGCTAGAGGCGGAGGAGAAGAGTCCTGCGGGAAGCCGGAGCGGGGGAGCAGGAAGTGCACCAGTGGGGCGGTGAAAGGGCCAAAAATGGAGCTGCTGGGCCACCGGGGAAACAGCAGCTAGAAGCCCCTGCGAGGGGGGAGGCCCAGCCCTGCGCAACCACACAGGCCCCCAGGCTGGGCGGGAAACTCCAAACAGCGAGCCGGAGAGCCTGCAAGCCGGGAACTAGTGGTGGGAGACCCACCATTGCCGGAGACAAAGGCCGCGCCGCCCACGCCTGGGAGGGGCTCATCACAGAGGCCACGTACAGGACTCAGAGGAGAGCTGATTGGCTTGGGGGCTTGGTGCTCGCCCCAGAAGGGCGGGACAGTGTAGGCGGACCCCGGACAGTGTTGACTGACAGGCCCGGCCTCCTCCCGGAACTGCGGGGGCGGGACCAGTCGTCACAGGGACCAGCGAAATTGTGGGCTGCCCTGCAGGAGTGCTGGGGGCGCGTCCTGGGCCGGAACCTCCGCCAGGAGTGGGAGGGGGCTCCCTAAGGGCTCCAGAAACCGGCAGCCCTAAAACCCAGCCAGGCTGCTGAAGGCCCAGCCTACCTGGGGGTGGACACTCAGAATCAGCCCTACTGCGACAATCAGAGGCCCTGCCACGCACCAAGACCCGGCTAGAATATAGACTATAGACTGTAAAGTCCTGACCAAGAAAAAGAGGCAGCATCAGGAAAGGGATTGCTGCCAATCTCAAGCACCTGAATTATACCGAGA